>PVKA01027809.1:0-30197 GCA_004027165.1 Ctenomys sociabilis | reverse complement strand
TTAGAAAATATTTTTCTATTTTCTGATCCCAGAATATTACTTCTTCCCTGTCGTTTATACACACATACACACACATATATCTAAAAAAAAAGTGTATAACGTGACATAAGATCGGTACTGTTTCATAGCAATTTTTAATGACCTTTTAAATAAGGGTTCATCTAATATATTTTATATAGTCCTGCATAACTATCACTTTTAGAGCTCTTTATTGTTCATCCAGGAGCATACTGCAACTTCTCTTGTCTTTTTAATTATGCTCTTTGTTATTTCCTATATGCTACATCTGGAGGTATTAAAATATTTCAAAATTGTGTATCTAGAAAATATTTTACTTTTAGTTTTCAAAGGTATGTTTGCTAAGTATAAAATTCAAAGAAGATAGACCTTTTTTTTCTTTCAGTACTTTAATTAGTCTAATTTCTTACACACTTGGTCCTTTTTTACTCTTTCTAAGGTGGAATAAAATGCTACTTAATTTTGTTTTCCCATAGCTAATATTTTTTTGTGTATATGCTTTAATCATTTTTTTCTTTACAATAAGTTTTGGAAAGTTTCATTTCTGCGTATCTTGGTATTTAAATTTCTTGTGCAAAAGGTTCATTTTTTAGAAATGTAGTGTTATAAGTTGAACTAAATTCAGAAATTTTAAATCTTTAAATATTTATTGCTTACTCCTTTTTACTTTGAGAATTTTAATTATATGAATATAAGTTTCTTGGTTTTGACACACTGAACTATTATGACTGTTCTGTAAATTTTCTTCGTTTTTATTTTGGACAATTTGTATTGTTATATTCATTTATGTTTGTAAATAATTTATTTTCAATTTGCAATCTATTAAAAAATTAAAATAAATAAATAAAATAAAAAAGAACACAATTCAAGGCTTAAAGAGTAAAGTGAGTAATTGTCTATTAATTAAGAATATGGTCCACAACAAACATTGATAGACCTACACCTTAAATTCTCATGCATTCATGGTCTTTTTGTTGAAATTAAGTGCTTATGAAATAGTTACAGTAGTCACCATGAGATATAACACAAAGCATAAAATTAAATAAATTTAAGAAATTTTATGCTAGAATCTGGTTTGCTTCTTCTTGGTAAGAGAGAATTTTCTTTGTCAATTCCTTGTACTTTGGGTAGCTGTTTTGAAAATAACAATATGTAATTACTAGCTACCGTTAATTTACTTTGTTACGAAATTTTGTATTATTTTTCATTAAAAAGATAAGAGTAATTGGAATATAATCTCTGATTGTGTTGTTATAATGTTACCACACTATGATTATATAACAGTACATATTATGTGTCCATTTATATAAAGCTACATTCTTATCTAGAAAATATAAAAATAAATACAATAAACTGAGTGAGGACAACCAAAAAGAACTACTTGAAACATTTTTCAAAACTAGAGAACTGTTGTCAAACCAGATATAAAAATTAACAATGCATTATTTTAAAAGACAGATTCAGAGAAGTTATATGTCAAAACTTAATGGCATGCAATTGAAACCATCCACACAAGTTCTCTAGTATAAAAAGTAAATGGGGTAGAAAGAATAAAAACACCCTGTTGAAAGTAGTGAAGTAAAAACCTTAAATCTAAAAGCAAAATCAAGTTAGAGATGGGAAAAAAACAGCTGAATTTGTGAATTGAAGCACTATCTCCTTGAAAATGCAAAGAAATCAACACACTTAGGGAACAGCTACCATCCATTAAAAGTTGCTACTGATGCAGTGTTGTAGTTTGCCATTGTGCAGTTCAGGAGCTACTGGTCACTTGTGTTTTCTAAACACAGAAATGTGCTTGTATAAATGAGGAAACATTGTGTTATTCATTTTTAATAATTTTGTAAAATATATAAAAGTATCAGTAATATTAAATATTAGTCATATATTAACATGATAGTGTTTTGCATTTATTAGGCTATAAAGCTAGTTTACTGAAACTAATTTTGTCTGTAATACACTGTATATTTTACACTTACCTCTCTACTATGTTGGACAGAACAGCTCTAAAAATTAGCCAGAAAAGACAGTGCATAAGTTAGAGAGTAAATAAATACTGCAGATTGCTAGTATATAGATGAAGCTTAAAATAGAAGCATAGAAATTTACAACAATTTTATTTCTGTAGAAGTACAATTTATGGAGCAAACTACTGACCTCATAAGACACAGATAAATTGAATGTACTGATGAAAAACGATGACTGAAAAATTGTGAAATAATTACTTTGCTGAAAAAGACTTTGAATAATAAGAGGTTTTTTTATTTGTCAATTTAACTCAAATATCCGAGAATGCAGTATTCCCATAATGCAGACTAGGTAAAAGAAGAAGCTTAAAGACTAGTCTCCTTTGTGAATATAACTGTATAAAGCTTTCAGTCAAATTCTCAGCATGCAAACCTGCAAGCATATTGCGATAATAACACAGCTTAACCAAACAGGACTTAAGGCAGGTCGACTTTATTATTAAGAAATTTAAAAATGTATGATATAGCTATCATATAGATTTTTCCCTTTTAGGATCTTTATAAGATTGTCTCAAACTACTATTTTACATTTAACTTTAAGCCTGAAGATTTTTGTGAAATTGTTTAGGAATTTATCCTCTATTTCTGATTTCTCTTGGATTTTCCTATAGTTTTTCTTTTGCAGATATGACTTTTTCTCAGAACAGAAAAGATGAAACAGTTCATTTTTTATAATTTCTAAATTTTCTGTCCAATGTCAGTTACATAAGGCAGCAAGTGTGTGAGACTTTTATAATTCTGCAGAGCTGGTTCCTTTGCAGAACCGGGGGTTAAACTCAGGCTCTTCTGCTTACCAGGGAAATGTTTATTCATTGAGCCATCTACCTGACCCCAAAGGAATTTCTTTTTCTTTTTCTTTTTTTTTGGTGGAACCAGGGATTGAACTCATGCCCTTGAGCTTACTAGGCAAGCGCTTCTTCTATTGAACCATCTTCCCAGCCCCTATAATTCTATATAGAATTGAAATTAAGCATGAGTTTCAGGCATAGATGGTCTTTGAAAATTCATCACTTTTTTGAGTCAAGTTGCTATAACAAACTACCTGGTACTTGGTAGCTTACAAAGAATATAAATTGACTTCTCACAGTTCTGGAGGCTGGAAATACAAGATTAAGCTGCCAGTAGATTCCTCATCTAATGAGAGTCCAGTCTCCTGAGATGGAGATTGTGGCCTAATGTGGTGGAAAGGATAGAAGGAGTAAAAATGGTGCCAGGTCCCTCAGGCAGGTCCTTTCACAAGGTGCCTAATTCCACTTATAACACCATATCTCCTAAATCAATCACCGACTAAGGGCTGTGGGCTTCTAATAGTGTTGGGCTGGAGATTAATTTTAATGTGAATTTTAGAGGGGACAAAAACCATTCAAACCATAGCACCTACTATGTTTCTAGCTTACTGATATCTTTAACTTTTTTAAAAATTTATTTTATTTATTTTTCAGGAAAGGATGTATAGGGTGTTCAGGGTCTCACTCTTAAATTGGACACGTAGTGATCCACCTATGTACAGCCTCCCAAGAGCTGGGATTACAGAAGCATGCCACCATTCCCGGTCTTAATTGCCTTCTCAGAGTGCCCCTGGAGTGGGGCTGGCACAGCAGGCCGGGAATCGAATCTCTTGCCCCTACACCTGCTTACAGGTGCGTTAGTACTCTGAGCTGTGTTTGGCCTGCGCTTGCTGATGTCTTGAGCTCTCTTCTTCTCTCCCCTCCACTTTTGCTTTTTACCCACCTCTAGATTCTTTTCATTTTGCATGCAGAAAGGTTGAACTATTTTTGTCGTGTCTCTTTTTGCCTAAGCTTTCAGATATCCCCTCAAAATTCCCTGTTTTATTGTTTTCCCAAAAGTTTTTTTGAGGAAATTTGATGCTGTATGAAAAACATTTTCTCCACCTTGCTGTCAATATCAAATCAAAAAACTTTATATTGGTAAATCAAAAAGAAGAGCAAGGATAAAAAAAAAAGAGAAAGTAAAACACACATGCCACACAATCATCTCTGTAGATGGTAGGGCCATTATCATGACTTTTTTTTTTTTTTTTACTACTTTCTGGAGGAATCAGTCAAATTAGCCTGTAATGGAAAAATTTATCATAAAGGTACAACAGGAAATTTCACAGGTATTTCACAAGTAGAAGATGAAGTGAAGCCAACAATATGCTAGCATTGGTTGCTATTGCCAGCAGAGCCTATTTCTCTGCAGCTTTCGTGCATGCAGCGGAGAGAAACAAATGAAAAGCTGCTAGGAGACAAAAAGAGAAGTAACTGTACATGGTATCTTGGTTAGAACAGCAAATAAACACCATAGAGAAATTCTTAAAGAGAATAAAAGCTTAGAAAAAGACAGACTAAGTAAATGCACTCCATGAATAGCTGTGGCAGGCTAGCAAAGAAATCCAGGAAACATCACCTAGAGATGTGTTCTATTCATAAGAGCAGGCGAACACGAAATGCTAAGGGAAATAATTACAAACATTTTTAGGACTGAAAAACAAATGAAAAATCCTAAAGCAAAACCTTAATAGAGGGAAATGAAAGTCTTGCATACTTGGGAAGACTCCTTGTGTGACAGTTGATCGGAGCTCAGCACAAACTGTTCTAAATTCAAAAAGGGGTTTGCTGAGAGGAGAGTGGAGTGTTTTATAGACTTGTGGAAAGACTGACAGAAGCTTGATAAGTCAGTAGGAGCTTGAGAGATCTAAGAAGAAGGGATTGGAATGAGAGACATAACTGCTCCTTGGGACTTTCTTCCTTTTTTTTTCAGCTTGTAGCCTTTCTCGGCCTTCTATGTGCATTGAAACATGGCTGCTAGCATTGATAACTAAAAATAAAGAAATGTACCTCTCTTTGGTTTTAGTGTGAAAAATGCCAGGGAAGAACTGGATTATGCCTTGGTCATATAACCCAAGGTCAGCTCATATCTACTAGTCACTGAGCCCAGGGCCATGGGTATCATCGTGGGAGATCCATCACACACAGAATGGCCAATGCGGCAGGGGATGGTTCCAAAACAGTGTGAAGAGCTATTAGATATGGGGATGACAGATGTAGGGTAAATGAATCCAACAGATGTACCATCCAGAAAGGATTTCTCACATACCTGAATGAGAGCATGAGACATTGTAATGGCGGTAATACTTTCACTAAATAAAATAGTTAAACCATTAAGTAGTCTTTTGTCAGTGATCATCTCATATAGATTAGCAGGGTAATTACTTTTTAGAAATTGATAAGATTTTAAAATTTTCCTACAGAACAAGAGGATGAGAATAACCCAAAAGAAAAAAGATGGGATCTTGAACTGTCAGATGTTAATGTATATTAAAAAGCTATGATATATAAAATAATAGGATCCAGTTACTAAAAAAGAAGATAGATTAATTTAATAGAATAACTCAGAAATAAAATCCAACGTATTTAAGGATTTAGAATGTCATCACAAATTAAAATCGGGTTCTTACATTTTGATAAGGGAACCCATTTTTAGCCCCCCCATTATATGTAATATGGAGTTAAATGTTCATGTCTCTTTGCAATAGCATGAGATAGAATTCCGGATGAGTTTTTAACACCAAGACTTAGTATATTGAAAGTAACAAAATCAGTATCCGTGTGACTAATTTAAGAACATTACTCACTTGTTTGTTCTGCAATCATTGTCATGTTGTATTGAATACAAAGCTCTTCATCTGGGCTTTATTACACTCATTTTGATTCCTTTTTACCCCAGCTCCAATTTTCTGCCCATCAGGGGTTTTGGGAACTGTGTTTTATCCTCTAAAAGGTGGAAGATGACTGCCAACCCAAGTCACAAATATTCTGAGGACCACTGAGTGTTTCCAGTAATATTTTTTCTTTCACTTCCCAGAGAATTAAATTCCATTCTTTCTTGGTGCCTTATAGGACTCTCAATTCTCAGCTTTATGCCAGCACAATCTTTGCATGTTTCTGTACAGAACCAAGTTAATAAAGTCACTGTCAGCTTGAATGGAATTCCCACATCCCTTCGGGCTCCTCCTGCCAGCAGTTTACCAGGCTGCCTCCGTTAGCCACGCTACATCTCGCCTTGTCATTTGTCAAGCCATTAAACTGTCATTACATTACTCATTTTTTCCTGCAGCCCAACCTTCCTTCTAAAAGTGCAGACTGCTTCATGCAAAAGGCACACAAAAAGGTGAAATAGTCTAGTGACAGACAAGATGAATCTTATAACTGGGTATGTTTCCTACTCAGAAGTGCAGATCATCCTACTTGGTCTAGTATAGGGGTGTGTTTATTTGCTTATACATACAGCATAGCTCGTATAATATCACATAGAACCCTAGATTAGGGAAAGGAGCCTTTTGGGTCAAAACAGTGCTATTTTGAAATGTATGATCTGGGTTGTTTGGTCTCCTGGAGTCTTAATAGCTTAGTGCTCAATAATGCTCCAGTAATACACTGGAGAGTTGCTTCAGTGAGTGAATAAAGTAGAAGAGCTTCAGGCAAAGCCTAGTGTGTGAGAAGTACAGAACAATGTCACGTTGGAATCTGAGCACTTGTTCTCTTGATGAGTCCACTGGTGTGGATGCTGCTAGCAGAGTTTATGAGTCTAGAAGATTTAAAATCAGTCTGGAGGGTTTATGGAGTACATGGAAAATGGTCTTTGTGGAGAGACAGAAGAGAATTTATGACAGGGACAGCGGGGAGAGAAGAGTGGAGGTGAATGTACTGGACACTGAATTGGGAACAATTCAGAGGAGACTCGAGGAAAGGTGGAGTGCAGGGGGGATGGCTGGGGAGGGGGTGAAGCACGGTAGATGCGATGGCGTGGACTGGAGGAAGCTGCAGTCTACTGCACCTGAGCCACATTATTTTGGTGCCCTGAAGGCTTAGTTTACTTAGGATTTCTCTCATGGGGTTTTCAGTATCGCTGACAAAGACCCATTTGACTGTATCCATATTTTTGCCTCTATTTAGTCAGAGACATTTCATGCTTTGCAAATCAGCTTAAAATAAATCAGAGTGGAGAAATTTTTATTTTTCACTTTGTCAGAACAGACCTTTCAGTGCCCCTGGAGAGTCTTCCACCTACGTTGTAGAAAATCAGCGGAAGAGTTCTTGTCTACTCTCTCAGAGTTGGAAAAGTTTGCTCCAAGAGGCTCCCACCCAATTGAGTTGAGAAAATCAAGGAAAATATCATTTGTGGTCACAGCAGTAGGGATGAAAAGCAGGTGGGGTACAGGCTGTGCTTTCTTAGATGCAAACACTGTATGGATACCCTGTGTACTGGGCATCTGCTAGGCTGGCCTTTACCTCTTCTGCACCCTATTTTCAAACTCTGGGTGTGTTTGTTTCTCTCAATGTATGCCCTGGGATTCTTTAATTATATGGAAATTTCTCCATATTCATGCATGAGTAAATCCAGGAAGGTCAAGGAATTAATATTTATGGAGGTCAAACTTGCCTACTTGGAATGATAGCTTGCTGATAAATCCTACCCCATCGGTCAGAGGGGTAATTCTGAATATCATTCAGACTCCTATGAAGACATGGCATAGGAAGGAACAGGAGAAACATGATAAGAAGGCTTAGCACTGGTGAGACAGAAAACTTAAAAGCCATGTCTAATGGTCTGTTATCTGGTCTTTCAATAATTAGGGGAGGTCAGTGATGATGAAGGGCTGTGAGACCAGAAGGGGAAGTGGACAAGGACATTGACTCTGGATTGCTTGATTTGTACTTGAGTTCCCCAGATGGGAGGACCCTTCCTGGGGGAAGGGGGTGTGACTAGAAAGGAGGAGCCAAGACACAGTGACAAGAGTGTGTTATTCATTGCTGGGAACAAGATCTATCCATCACATACATGCAGGACAAATGTTAAAGTGTCACATTTACAAAACCTAGAGGCATGGCTAAGATGTCCAAAGTAGTGACCGCAGTGTAGCGGTAGCGTGTATCTTGGCTTCCCTGGGTATTCTCTGACTTGCTCTCACCATCCTTTTCTGCGGCTTAGAGTCACTTCCAAAATAAACTGCTTGGAATGAGCCCTTGTTCCTGGTTCTGCTTCCTGGAAGAAAGCCCAAATCCTGTGTTGAAAGTATTGCAGAATTTGAATTGTTCTCCAAAGATACAATTTCTGTCCTACAGCTTCTCTGGCCATGAGGAAATTGCCTTGTATTCCTGTATAGGTAGCCCCAGGAAGGCCTTATTTCTCTGTATAAGGTATTATTCTATATGTATTCTCTTCTGAAAGTATTTCCTGCTACACTTGCTTTTTTTTAACCTAGAATTGTTGAAACTATTTTTGCCTTGATGTTTTATGTCCGCTCTTTTAAAAAGTTTGTTTGTTAATTAATATAATCAGCAAATATTTCTTCAAGTCCTGCCAAATATTATCATGGATTCATACTCATAGCTCTAATTCAAATCCAACACCGTAGGGTTCTTCACTTTCTCCATACATTTGAATTTTCCTCATGTTGCTGTAAAAGCTCTTCTTCCCAACACCCTCCTGATAGTTGCTAATTTTCTGATTCCTAAACTAAAGTTTGGATTTGAAATGTGTCTACAAACTCATGGGATTTTGGAAAATGTGGCTGGATCACAAGGGCTATGACTCCATCCAGTGGGTTACTGCATTATAAGACCATAGAAATGTTGAGAGCTGTAAGTGGTCTTCTTCTCTGTCTCTCTCCATTTCTGTCTCCCTCTGTGACCCTGAGAGAGAAGCTTCCCTCAGCCAGACCTTCTGCCATGTTCTGCTTTACCTCAGGCCACAGCCACAGAACCGGCTCACCATGGATTAAAATCTGTGAAAATGGGGATCAAAATTAACCCCTCCAGCCGGGCGTGGTGGCGCATGCCTGTAATCCCAGCACTAGGGAGGCTGAGGCAGGAGGATTGTTGTGAGTTCGAGACCAGCCTGAGCTACAAAGTGAGCTTAAGGCCAGCCTGAACTGCACAGTGAGACCCTGTCTCAAAAAGACAAAAAAAAAAAAAAAAGTTAAAAAAAAAAATTAACCCCTCCTCCTGTGACTTTTTCTTCTCAGGTACTTGGTAACAGTTACAGAAAACTGACTAGAGCACCCTGCAACATATGTGACATATGTAGCTTACAGTTACTGTTTCGTGATTACTGCTCATTGCAAACTGCCCCAGGGAAAACCAAGACTTCTTTGTACAGTGTGTGTATGCATGCACTTAATCTCTTTGAAGATGTACCACATTTAAAAGATACTTGGATTAATTCATATCTTCAATGGCGGTTGTTGCTAATTTGACACGTATTTGTATATGCTTCTGTTTATTCAATTTTAGGATTTTAAAAATTCCCTGTTGGTTGACTACAAAAATCTCTCTCTCTCTCTCTCTCTTTTGTGGAACTGGGGATTGAACTCAGGACCTTGCACTTGCCAGGGAAGTGCTTATTCCACTGAGCCATCTCCCCAGCCCCTGACTACTAAAATCTGTACATTGTCAAGTGGTAAGAATTGTGTACAGATGTTTGGTAGCTCTAGGTCTTGATCCCCCATTCCAACTCCATCCTACCCCATGTATGTAATCATTTCTATGGTTTTAGTCCATTTTTCTTGTCTATTTGAAAATATAAGCAAAGATGTTTTCTTTTGTTCTTATTCAAAAGATAGCAAAACGTAAAATCTCATGTATGTTTCTTTGTAGCCACTTACAGTGGGAAATCAGTTCACAGAGTGCTGTGTGAGATGCTGCTCAGTGGCATGGTAGCCCAGCATGCGAATGCACTGTGGTTCATTCCAGTGCTCACTAGACGTAGTTAGGTTAATTGGAGGAAAATTTCTCAAGAGTGACAAATGTGGGTTATGGGTAGTGTGGGGATTAAGTGTTGCTAAAGTATACTTTTAAAGAACTGACACAAATAGAAGATAAGCATGCGTCAAAGATCTCATTTAACTCATTAATTGATGAGGAAACCAGTAAGAAATCAGGTCTGATGGTGCATGCTGACAGTTCTAGTCATTTGGGAAGTTGGCACAAGAGAATCCATCAGAAGCTCAGGGTCTACCTTGAGAATGTAAATAGGGATGGGGTGCTGAGGATGTGGCTCATTGCTGCCGCCCTGAGTCCAATGCCCTGTACTGCAGGAAGAAAGCTGTCACACATTGCAGCTGGTTTACGGAACTGGGGATTGAACTCAGGACCTTGCACTTGCCAGGGAAGTTCTCTTGGAGGAGAGCCCTAAGAGCAGACAAATGTTTAAGACCATTAGGAATGCTGAAGCCAATTTTTTTAACAGACCTAAAACTGTTAGGATTTATCAGTAGCTATGGGGGGAACGATTAGTTGCATTCCATGGAACACGGGTTACAGCTCCATAGGCACGGATCATGTGTATTACTAGCAGTTTTCTCCAATTTACACCAGTGAAGGCACAAGATGGAGAACAGGGAAGACAGCCTAGGTGGCTGAGCTAGACAGGGCACCAGCTAATCATTTTTTGCGCATTTCAAAGACTATAACGTTTTTCACAGTGTTTGTGAAGGGGATGTCTACTACTGGCTGCCGGCTCCAGTCTGAATCAGTCAGTGGCTGGATTACATGTTTTTGCCTCTTTAAAGCTCCTTCAGTACTGGACTGATGTAATGAAGGCTTCTGTGTGTACAGAAGTGTGCAGCACAGAGCTCGGATGTGACTGCCATTAGTGACTGTGTGGATCAAGGGGCTCGTGTCCCAGGCATAAGCCCATGCAGAATTGTGCCCACTGTGTCCTGTGTTATCCACCTGAAACAGGCTCTTATCAATCATTTACCCGCTAGAAAGGATTAAAACAGAAGTGAATATCTTCCAGCAGTGTCCTAGACCTCTCTGGGGTTTCTGCCTTAAGGCCAGGGTATAGGTGAGACTGCATTCCTTGGGTCTGATAATTGAGCTCTCATGGATGAGTCCTGAGTTTTACTTAAAGACAGCTTATGTCAAGTGGATAATGGGTGGACCACCCAAGGACAGGGATGACTCTGATATTTTCCTCTTTTTAAAACTTTTAGTAGTATTTTAGATTTCTCATTTTTGTTTGAATTCACTTAGGTTTTTTCCTTCCCCGCTCCATCATGCTGTGGAAAGTTTTCTCTCAGTCATGCGTGAAAGAAGTGTTTACTAAAATATGGTATTCTCATTTTATTCATATATTCACCATTTACGTAGTTTCTGTTCATGAATATGGACAGAACTTTGTAGAATACAATTCAATCTGTAGGCGAGAGCTTCTTAGGCCCCAGTGGCTTCTGATGGTATCAGTGTGCCCAATCTGAAGCTTCTGTCTTTCTTGACCTTTCTTCTTTATCTTTGCAGCTGGTTAGTCAGTGACATCCTGCTGATTCTACTGTCCCTTCTCGGAAGCACCAGTTCCTTTGTTTCCAATGCAATTGGCCTTTTCTAGACCCCCCATTCGCTCACGATTTCCCATCTTGCTCATCCTCCTCCTTCCCGCCTCCTGAACTCCCACCTTATCTCGGGATCACTGATTGTCTTACTCTCTTTGTTATTGGGACAAAATATTCAACTCTCACAATTTAAAGCAGGAGAGGTTTATTTTGGTTTATATTTTTGAAGTTTCAGTCTTTTCATGGTGGGCCCCAAAGTAACAAAGTATGGCAGAAGTCCTGGGTGGAGGAAAGGTGCTTGCTTCATTGCAGACAGGAAGGAGAGCGAAGAGAGCAGCTCTGCGGGGAGAGACCCTTCTAGGCCATGACCCCAGTGGGCTACATCCTCGGGTCAAGACCCCCAACAGCAGCCCGGCTGCCCTGTGGTTCAGTCACCTTCTAAACACGGAAGGCTGTGGCAGCTATTTTCAGTGTAAACCATGACACTGATTTCCAGCTATTTATCATTCCTACCATAGTCTTTATCTAGATTCACTTGGAGTTTGACCTCCAAGCAATCACAAAAAAGCAAGGGATACAGTGTAACCAAGGGACAACTGGTGCCCTGGGAGCCCAAAGAGGGCTCACCCAGGAAGATTCAAAGTGACACGAGAAGACACGTGATGTAGACCTGAAGCAGGAGCAGCATCTCCAGCAGGTGGGAGCAGCAGGAAGATTGGTCAGTGCTAAGAGCAATGTGCAAGGATCCAGGAGCACAATGATGCCAAGAGGCTGCAGGGAGGCACGTGGAGTGCAGGGCCAACTGGAAGGTGCTGATCATTTTAGAATTTCTCCTAGGCCAGCCAGATAGTTCAGCAGACTAAAACTCCTGCTTAGGCAGAGCATAGGGGTCAGGGCTAGATCCCTGGGCATGCTGTGCAGGTCCTGCCCACAGGGCACACTGAGACAATGATTGAGACTGGGCATGGTGATGTTAGCCTATAATCCCTGTGCTTAGGGGGTTGAAAATAGGAGAATCACTATGAGTACGATCAACACAGTGAGACCCTGTAGACCTTGTACTAAATAGAAAGAAAGAAAGGAAGAAAGAAAGAAAGAAAGAAAGAAAGAAAGAAAGAAAGAAAGAAGAGAGAAAGAAAGAAATTTCTCCTATAGGCAGAAAGACTAAAAGGTTTTCAGTCTCGTCACAGAAACATCTGTGTCCCAGAAGTCAGACTGCTATGGAATAGAGCAGTGGCCCTGTGAGGAACAAGGAAGACCTGGTACTGGTGATGTTTTCAGGAATGCTGCTCAGCGAGATTTGTCTAATGTTCTCATGATGAGAGTGGGTCTTTTCGTAGGTCTTAGCATTCAGTTATGGTGAGGCCCACAGATCAGGAGACACTGCCACTGAGAAGATAATCTGTGATACCTAGATCCAAGAGTGGGGCTCTCTATCGGGGCATGACACGGGAAACCATGTGGGTCAGTTATGACGGAAAGGGATAGGGGAGAGCCTTTATCTTGGTTTTTATGGGAAGGAACAGGGAAGGCCAGATAAACAGGGTTAGGATTGGGCAATTTAACTGATGTCAGTGGTTTCTGAAACATAGCAGCTCTCTAATATCTAGTGGTCTGGAATCTGTACCCAGGATGAATAGGGATTTGGGGTTATTATGCAGAGGGACTGGGGTGAGGCACCAGAAAATCCTGTTAAGGAAGAGGCTTAGATAGACTTGGATTGGCTGGTTTACATTTGAAAAGGGCACTCCCAGGGGAACTCTGAGGAACTGGAGCTGTAGGTGAAGAGGGAGGCAGGAGACCAATGAAAATGGATACAATTAGCTAGGTCTGGTGTTTGCATATGGGGTAAATGTTAAAGTACAAAATTTTAAAGAAGCTAGAAATATGTTTAATATGGTAGGGTTATATGTTTTGATAAGGGAGTAGGGAAAAAGAAAGTGCCATTTCCACCAGACAATAACCTGGGTACACACTGTCAACACAACTTATCACTGTTGACCTTGATCACCTTAATACTCTGGCTATGCTTCTGTGGCAAGATTTCCAGCGATGGCGTTTCACCTTTAAATTATGCATGAAGTGGTAATAGAGCAGGATATCAATAGTTTCCCTTGCATCTTGATACTGCTGAAGAATCAACCTGACAATGTTGAGTGCTAGTTCTTAGAAGTGAGGTTCCTCCAATTCTAACTGGATTGAGGTCTTTACAGAAGATATCTTTCTTTTTGTTTTTTGGCAGAACCAGGGAAGGAACTTCTTTCTTTTTTTTCTTGCTGGAACTGGGGATTGAACTCAGTCCCTTGCGATTGCCAGGAAAGTGCTTATTCTATTGAGCCATCTTCCCGGCCCCATAGAAGAAGTCTTGAAGTTTGAGCTTTGGGCAAACTGAGATTATATGAAACTTGTATTTGAACATCTCTGGTGTTTTATATAATGCTTTGTATACTTCTAATTGCTGAATAGATGTCTCAGTGGATGCTCAGCGCTCTCTCAGGAGTTAGGGCTGGATGCCTCTGCAGTGAAGTACGAAGCATCCAATAACTTTAGCTGTAAGTGAAGATACTCAGTGATGCCTATTGTTTGCATATACAAGCAAACATTTCTGATTTTCCCTTAGGTTGCTGACCAGTATCTTCTGAAGCCCTCTGATGTTAGTGAACATGGTGAAAAATGTAGAAATCTCCCCACTCTGCTTTTCAACATCTTGAGTGGGATGGTACAAGATTGCATAGTTTGCCAGTCAACCTGCGTATCTTTTTGTCCCCTTCATCTTCAGGGTCTAAGTCTCAGAACTGTCTGTGGAACTCCTTCATTGATGGACTCACTGGGAATGTCAAAGAGAAGCCACGGCCCATGATTGTCCAAGACCCTCGACCTCCAGAAGAAATCCTAGCAGATGAATTGCCACAGCTGGATAGCCCAGAAGCCTTGGTGAAGACATCCTTCAGGTTTGATGGATGAAAATTCAATCTGTTTCTCTTAATCTGTTTGAAGAGCTGTTTGTGCGTGGTCAGCATGGCCTGCACATGACTTCATTTCTTTATGCTGAGTAAATTAGAATTAATGAAGGGGTGTTGGAGTCAATATAGTTGGGCTTCTGGCTGCATTTACTAAATGTAGTGAAGACCACACCAGTAGTTAAATAGCTGTTAGTATTTAATTGCTATTGACATTCAAATGCTGAGGCAAAGCATTTACTGATATTAGTAATTTTAATCAGAATGAATGCGTCTTTTGCTCTCCTGAAGATGATGCATCTGTGTTCATGAATACAGACAAAGTGTGTGGTGGGAGAGCACCAGCCGTGTGTCTTTGGAGTGCTTGCTTGGGTAGTTTTCTGGCTTTGAGGGACGCAAAGGCCACTGCTGACTGAAAGGCAGTGAGTCTTTTGGTGTTATTTTGCTGGAGGCTGTCTACTCTGTTGTTTAGTCTTGCATCTCTCCATACAAACTTCTTATTTTGTTGTACTCCATTTTCTTTCTCTACTTTTTCCTGTGCTGTTGGTGATTGAACCCTGGACCTTGGTGCTAAGCTACAGCCCAAGTCTTTTTTTTGTTTTTTTTTGTTTTGAGACAGAGTCTCCCTAAGTTGCCTCAGTGGGATTCACCATATGTGCCTCCTGCCTTAGTCTCACAGAATGCTGGGAATACAGTTTTGCACCCCTGTACTCAGCCAATACTCAATTTTCATTATAATTTCTCTCTTGTCTTTTTACCCACATTAAATAGAAATCAATATGGGTATGGATGTGACTATACAAAGAAGATAATTTTCCTGAACAAGTCTTGAAAAATATGTTACTACTGGTATCAGAATTTAAGATCTAATAATGATAAGAAAATGTTTCCAGCTTGCCTTCTCTTTTTACTTTCTTCTGATTCCTAAATTTGCTTTTCTTACTTTTCTTCATTAAGACTTTTATACTTTCCACATACTAGCAGAATATATAATCTTTACTTCAGGAAATATTTAGAGTCCATCTGGAATATCTTTGAAAACATGTTCTCGTTTGCATCTAGGTGATGTGTGCAATTGCCAGGTAAAAGCATTTCAAAGTGCAAGGATTCTTTGCAAAGACTAAATTTTGAATGAGTTTTGAAAAGGACTGATGAATAGGGGTTCAATTTTTCAAACAAAGTCATGGCTATGTTGATGAGGTAACAGTTCCAGTAAATGTTTTTTCTTACACCTAAAAAGGGTTTGGTTGTTGCCTTGTGAAGTTTTGTGTAAAACAGCATTTGCTCATATAGAGAGGCACATCCTACAAATCTGCAGATCCCTCCAAGGGACTGGAGGAGGGAGCTGTGAATGACTCTCTCGCTTCATGTCTCCTCACCTTGTACCTGACCTCTTCATATATAATGCTCTTCTGTCTCATTCTTTCACCACTAACCAGACTCCACATTTTCAATGAACATCCGAAAAGTTACTCTCACAGGAAGAGCACCTTATTTTCACACCCATCTCTGTGACCATGAGCTATTCCTTTTATATTACATTACTTTCGTGTCTTTTAATAGAGGGGATGTGCTGATGGATGGATCTTCATTTAATCTGCTAATTACAATGTGTCAATGTCTTGGTTCCTGAAGGAAATGAAATTATAAAGGTCAACTTATTTGTGACTACTTGTATCACTTGGCACAGTAGGAAGGACACAGTGGGTAAAAGAATTCAATACTTTTGCAACTGGGGCTAGAAATCCACTGGCACTGGAGACTGATTTGTTGGTCTCCTTAATACAGCTGTGTGCCATTCCAGAGCCATCCTTTGTGCCAAAGATGATGGACTTCAACAGTAATGTTAGAAAGTGAGCATTTTCTCATGTAACTGCCAGTTGTGAAGTTTGTTCTATATAAATTCTTATAAGGAAATTACCCAACTGTGGGACCAGTTTACTTATCAATTGATACATTAAAGGAGTATTGATATTCCCTTTGCAATAATGCTGCTGATTTTCTATACTCCTTTTGGCTTTCAGAGAAATAAATGCTTATAGGAGTGTGTTATTTATTTGCACTTCCTCCAACCCCTAGGAGATCTAAAGAGTAAAACATAATCTGAGAATTGGTGGTTCCCTGGGTCAGTGACCTGGGAAAAAAAGTCCATCAACCCTTCAGTGTTTTCAGCTTTGGGGCCGTGTCCACAGCCAGAGCTCTTAGGACCTGCGAACCCTTTGTGCCACCAAGGAGCAGAGTCTCCCTGCTCTGCCAAGGTTGAAGTGTTGCTTCTTCTCTCTGACTTGAAATCCAGAATATTTTATATCCTCTGATGTGTGTATGTACTATATTTCAATGTCATGGTTCCTGAAAAGGATGCAATTATAAATATTTCCATTCAAAATGTATTTCTGGTTTCTTGTGATGTTTGTTGTAGTAGGAAGGACACAGTAGATAAAAATATGTAAACTCTTTAGCAGCTGAGGTTCAAAATCTCCAAATGGGAGTGGGACTCCAATCACAGGGCCCATGCATGTGCTTGCTGATCTCCTAGACCTCTCAGATGCAGAGCATTTCACTTGCTCCTTTATGTTGGCTTTATCTAGTTTCTTCCTAATCACTCTTGTGTGCTACAAGTGACACGGGACCAATCATGGCTTTGAGTAATCCATTCTCTCTCCTGGCTCGTATTCAGAGGGCATTTGTAGTCTGGGGCCCTGAAATATGATCATTGGACTTTATTACCAAAACAAGAGCCAAGCTTGGATGATAATAGCCATGCAACCAAGAGTCACTTTTTCCGGGATTCTTCTCCCTAACTATTCCTAAGGACTCCAAGACTTACCGACAGTAATTGAAATGTCAGCTCTGATTTTTGCTCTGCCTTTTGTAGCCTGCAAGGAAAATAGGATCTCATGCTGAGGTTAGACTGTCCAAATTTTCTGAGCTCATTGATTTTAGGGGTCTACATCATTGTTATGGTACAGGTGAAAATGTCCCCCAAGAGTGTCCAGGACTCAGGATTTGGGGCAGTTGATCAAATTACAGAAGTGTTACAGCTGACATGCTGTTAGGATGTGGACTGTAGTTGGAGGTGGGTCACTGGGGACATTGCTCCCTCCTGGGCCCCTCCCTTCTCTCTCCACTTTCTGACCCCCAGGGGTGAGCAGTTTTCCTTTGCCAGAACCTTCCAACACACGATTTCTGCCCTGGTGTTAGCAGACCATAGGCTGGCACTGGCCTTTAAGTCACCAATGTTAGGTATTGTGTCTCAACCACAAGCAAGTAAAGGAGCTAATCAGCAACTCAGATCTCCTCTTCCTTGTGATGTCACTTCTCAGTGGCTTCTGTTGACTTCCTGATGCTTCCGGTCTCACCTGGCACTACCAGAGTTTTCCTCAAGTGTGTTCTAACAGAGTTGGACTTCTAAAGGAAGCCCGGTGGGGCTGGGGAGATGGCTCAGTAGAGTAAGTACTTCTCTGGCAAGCACAAGGGTCTGAGTTCAATCCCTGGTTCTGTAACAAAAAAAAAAAATTAAAAAATAAAGGAAGCATGGAGATATTCAATTCTAATTTTCTCACAAATATTTTCTGACTCTCTGCTAGTAGGTAGAGGCAAATATGTACAAGCCACCTCTGGGACTAAGAGTGCACACTCATTTAATATTTGCATAATATTTTCCTTCATATAGTTCTTTCTAGATCAAAATACAGTCATCTCTAAAGCTGAATTCTTCTTTCCATTCCCAAAGGTAGTAACGATTTATAAGTATTTTTCAAAAAATATATCTGTCTCAGTCTTTCCCTTGTTCCAAAAATAATAAAATAAGTATTATTACATTGCCAGGTATAGCATCAATGACTGCAAAATGCTCTCTGGTACTAGAGAAGGAAAAACTGACCCAGAGAAGTAGAGCCTGTGGATCTGATTGAATTCAGGTGCAAGGTACTATGTACAATTGTTTGGAGAGTGGTGGTCCCCAGTAACAACAACAGGGGTTACTTGAGCAGACTTTAGATCCTACTTATTCTCTATTGCTGCTTGGAATCCCACCCCAAATAAATGTACCATGTATGGGTCCCAAAATGCAAGCTTTCTACTGAAGTGCATCTTCAGGACAAGTTCCCATGATTTAGATTTCCACCTCTAAATCTATCTTGCAACCCCTGAAGACTCATGTTGATGGCACAGCACTATCTGTGTCAGGTACCAATAATGCCAGATGCTACAGCCAAAAATGAGAATTTGGCACTCAGATTTAGAAATAGAGATTTTTAAAAGTGATGGGTACCAACTTTCCTCCTCCACTGGCTGTTCCTTGATAGCTTGGCTGTGCAAGTTCCATGACATTGAAATGTGGTACATACACACATCAGAGGATGTAAAATGTTCTAGATTTTGAGTCAGAGATAAGAAGCAACACTTCAACCTTGGCAGAGCAGGGAGACTCTGCTCCTTGGTGGCATAAAGGTCCTAAGAGCTCTGGCTGTGGACACGGCCCCGAAGCTGAAAACATTGAAGGGTTGATGGACATTTTTCCCAGGTCACTGACATGGGGAACCACCAATTCTCAGATTATGTTCAGTTCTGGATCTGGCCACTGAGCCTGTCCCTTCTTGTCCCTCTTTTTGCTGACAACAGTGAGGAGGCCAATGCTCTGCCTAGGTGCAGCCAGTTCTGCAGAGTCTTGGGAAGAACATGCCAGGGGTTACAAGGAAATTTTCCACCTTCCTGTCCAAGTTTATGTCCTAACTGATATCCGTGGATAGGAACACAGCTCAGTGCTTGGTTGTGTGAAAGGCCCAGATGAACACGTAAATGCTTTCTCTGGTGTACGCATTGCACAGGTGAGACCTGGTCCAGATTGTAGTGAAAGCCAAGGAAACCAGTGTTTATGGAGCATCTGTTATGTGCCCAGAATGGACATTCAGTTGCTCATTTACTCTCCCAAACCTTGGCAAGGTGAGTGCTGTTATCCCAGCTGTGCAAGCCAGGAAACTGAGGCTCAGGAAGTATAAACAGCTTGCCCAAAATCACACAGTAGGTAGCACAGGGATGAAAAATTAAACTCAGCAGTGACACCTCCACCATGTTCTCCTAACACCATGACTTTCAAGATTCCTGGATGTTTCATGAAGTCAAATTGTGTGATTGGTTGTACATGTTGGAGTGTGCACTTTGAATATAAAACTGATATAACTTTCATGTATTTGGTACAGGGTCTTGCTATGCAGCTCAGACTCACAGTGATTCTCTTGTCTAAGCCTCCCCAGCACTGAGATTACAGGTGTGAGCCGCCATGCCCATTTTTAGTGGCTGGCTCCGAAGGCCCAGGGTGGGGCCAGTAAGGCATGTGGTACCAGGGATCAAACCTGGGTCCTTGTGCTTGCCAGGCAGGTGCTTAGACTTCTGAGCTATCTCCCCAGCCCTGGATAGAAGCCCTTTAATCATCAATTACCAGACTTTATGTCTAAATGAACTTAGGGAATCTTGTTAAAAGCAGATTTTGCTTCCGTGGATCTGTGATGGTCTGAGAGCCATCTTCCGAGTGGTGAAGAATCCTGCAAATGTGAAACTGCAAATTCTCTTCTAAACTGTGTGATTGCAGCCATGGCTTTGCTTCTGTCTCCCCATTCTAGAAGTGGAAACAGTAAAATAACATTCTGGGCCTCAGGGGCTGTTGTGAGGATTAGGTGGCTTAACCAAGATGACAACTCTAGTTCCATCTTCCCCAAGTTTTTAGAACTGGGTTTAGAAGTGAGTTAATCCTTTATTCCCCAACACTTCTCTTCTGTGAGTAGGTCATGCGGTGAGTACCAGCCTGAGAACAGGAGCGGGGCTGGCCCCAATTGACCTCTTTGTTCAGTAGCAGAAGCCCTAAAGCCACCAGGGCACCAGCTGCCTCAGTTTCTCACCTTGAATCTTGTAATTCCCACTGTACGTTGTGTTGCCAGGTTTTAATAACTTTGCAATTGGAAAAATACCACGCTTACACCCTAGAGACTCCTCAGAGGCTTGAGGAACTTCTTTCCCCACTTAGAACAGACTTATTTGGGCTTTGGCAAAGGCTGTCTAAATTCTATTCATAGCTTACTAAAAATATGTTCCCAAGGGTAGAACCGCATTGAGCCAACACCTCAGCTCCAGATGAGATTAAGGGCTTGTCAGATCCCATTTAATGGATTGTGTTTTCCTGCAGAATTAAATCACTGAGCTTGCTCTCATTTTGGTGCTTGGCAGTCACACTTTCCACTTGGGGCCGTTGCCAAGGACTCAGTTTCTGACGTGATTACTTTCAGGAAATGTGCAATCTGGTGATGATACGGCATGGTAGGGTCCCCTGCAGCTTTGTGCCCCATCCTGAGTGAGTCACGGGCTGTGATTCTCACTTAGCTCATGGGCAGTCTGGTCACATGGATTTCTTTGCCACCAAGTGCTGGCCACACATTGGGAAGTTCTGGGGACATTACATTAGTGTTGCCTTACTGGAGCTGGTGTTCTCCTTCTCTAGTCTTCCTTAATACAAATTAGGAACTTGTCTTTCACAGGTTCTCCATGAGAAAGAAAAATAAATTATGAGTAATTTTATAATTTAGAGAGGGTATATTTCAACTCTAGCTATCCATGAGGAAAATATTTAGGTCTCTTTTTCTAATGAAGTTTTTAGGGACAGAATTTCCAATGTTAGAAGCTGACAAAGTATGCATAAAATAGACACTGTTCCTCCTGCATTCTTCTGGGCTCTTCTGCTGGTACTTTGGGGAAAAGGGGGATTGTCCCTGTGAGAATGCACCTCTGTCTCTCTGACCACAGCGAGTGTCCTACCTGCTATGGTGGGAAAATTGTCCTGAAAGTTGAGACGGTGCATTCTAAGGGCACTAAGGATGCCAGGCGTCTGAAGGCCTGCTGCTCCCGAGGTGCTGGACTCCTCCGATGGTGACCTTGCCCTGAGCACTCCACAATGGCCTGGCTGAAATTTCTTTAGAGCTCTACTGCTGACTAGGACATGTCCATAATATACCTTCTTCATTCCCTCTCTTCTCCTCCGCCCCCCTTTTATCTTCCTCCCTTCCTTTATTGGGAGCCAGGCCTATCTCCAGTTTTTCCCTACATTCCACAGATACCCATTTTCTCTTACAGATTTCCCCCTTTATATATTTCTTGTTTGTCTTGGTAGCTGCCTTTCAAAAGACCGAGTCTGATACAGTGTTCAGTCAGGGTGAGATCCCCTGCTGTGTTCCCTAACATGGGTAGCTGGGTGGCACGGGCAGAGCTCTAGAGGCCTAGAAATTCTGGGCCAGTCTTTATACACTTAATTTTAAATTTTATATGTGCTGTCTGTCTTCCCTACGGCTATAACATTGGGGTACACATGGTCCAGGCCGTAGTTTTCATTAGTATCTTGCACTTTCGTTGCCTCGAAGAGACTTGGATAAGGGATTGGACTAAGGATGATGATTACAATGTAGAGGAAATGTAAATTGTACTCGAAACATGGCCGTTTTGCTAGGATAGTTGGCACACACAATTCCAGCACTCTGGGAACCTGAGGAAGGAAGATCTTGAGTTTGAGCCCAGCTTTGGAAACTTAGCAAGAACCTGTCTCAAATAAAACATTGAAAAGGGGCTAGGAATATAGCTCAGGGCACAAGCTCTAGACTCAGTCATTACTACCCGTGGGAATGAAATAAAGAAGGCTGTTTGCACTATTCGAAGGAAATGCTCAGCAATGCTGGGCTCCAGGCAGGAAGTTTGGCTTCAGGCTACCAGCCTTGACCCTGGGGCTCACTTTCCCTAAAGAGTGTCCTCCAAGTCAGGTCATATTCCCATGTGGCTGCTGGCAAATCCAGGCCTCCATGCCTTAGAATGGAGCTCATTCAAGGAGTCCTCTCTTAGGTATATGCTTAAGCCACAGTATATCTTCACAGCACATTCTGCAGTGTGTGAATTATCCTAGAGCAGCCCCTCAGGAAAGAGGAGAGAGTTTAGTGCTGTTAGGCTGGAGAGGAAGGCTGAAACACTCCCTACAGAGCCGCCATCTCAACCTCTGCGTGTCAGGCGGGCATAAGCTTCCTCATGCTACCTAATTAGCAACAGGAGCTTCTGCCCAAGGCTGCAGGGAGACCTGGATCCTGCAGGGAATCCTCCGTTTTCTCTAAATAAAGGAAGCATGAAGGCCTTGAGGTCAGTTTGGCCCAAACAACCCCCTGGGGTCTGTGTGAGAGATAAGGTGATGTGTTTCTCCTCTCCAGCTTCACAAGCAATAACTTCTTTATATATAACTTGTAAACTCACAAATTGGAGGCTTTCAATAGAGTGCTTCATGATTGAAGGTAGCCTTTTAGAAGCTGAGGTGTTGAGGTGGGAGCAGTAGAGTCATGAAGATTTGTGGGAAAATTGGCTAGAGCCCACGGTCAAAGACACCCTGTGCTGCTCTTGCCTGGGTACTTCTGTGGTTAGGCCATGGACCTTTTGCCTGTGTGCACCCTAAACACATTGCAGTACCCCTCACCGTAGCCTGTCCCACATGCCTCTTATTTGTATTTCAGATTAGATAATAATTTTTCTAGGGAGTAGGGACCCACTGCCTGGGTCATAAATGCTTGGAGTGTATTTGTTGATTGAATGAAGACTGTAGTCTTTCGGTCCAATTTATTTTCTTGTTTAATTCATCCTCCTCCCACGAGAAGAATAGTGTGAGTCTAGAAGCTGACGGTATACACTCAGGACGCTCTGGGCAGTAGAGACATTTCTGGCTGGGAGACAATGGAAACGCTGTTGGAAATTCCCTGGGGACCGCGGAAGCCTACAGGACAGGAGGCATGCTGCACGCGTCAGCTTGCCAGAGCTACCTGCCATCAGATTCTTCTCTACGCTAAAATTGTTGACTTAACAGAAAATAGAGAATTTATTCTATGACTCAGTAGAGAAACTGTGCTTTTCAGATTGATGTCACACCATAAGAAGTTCCTGCGTAGCAAGGTTGTAACTTCGGCAGGACCTTAAGATATGCAAGAAAATGGAGCTCGTTAACTTTCTTTTAAATTGAGCTGATCTTCCTTTTGAGCCCTCACCTTGCTGGGTGCCAAAGAAGGAAACTTTATGTTTAAAGTCAGGTTTAGACAGTCTTAGACAGTAACCCCTCCCCCTCACCCACCCCGTAGTGTTTTAGTTTCTCCTTGGAAAACAGCTCAGTGTTCTTCAAACAGCTTTCTTGAGCTGTGTTTGTGTGATGCCCTGGTAGAGGCTGAAGAAGAGCCTCTAGCTCCCTCTGCTGGCAGGTGCGATGTGAGTCCCTTGCCTCGCTTTCCTTCCCTGCCCCAGCAGTGCTTTGAAAGTCATTACTGTTTGCTTGTGATTCTTACCTGGTTCTGGCTAAGACGGTCCAGCCTTCCACCCTTGATGCTCTTTCCCCATGTCAGGCTGCCTGGCTGACTCTTCAGTCATGATCCCAGGTAACGTCAGAGTTTTGCTGTAGGAGCTTGTAGGAACTTGAGAATATCCAGACCCTGGAACCAAAGGACCACCTGAGAAAGTTCAACCCAGCCTCCTTTCACTTAGCCGCTTCAGTCACTCCGAAGTCTCACTTTTGTGGATAGATGTTTCTCTAGACGAAGAAGGGGAGGACACACAGTTCTCACCCTTTCCTCTTTGGCCCGGTTTCTTGTCTCCCTAGTTCCCACAGCCAGATTTCCGGATTTCTGGAAATCTCTGGATTTCCACTTCTATACCATCTCCTCTTTCTCCTTCCTCCTAGGCCTGGGGCTGTGTCATAATGGTGGATGAAGTAAAGAGACAGATTGGCCTAGTGATGTGGGACCCTGCGCTGGGAAACATCTCAAAAACACCATATGTCATCCTTTACAGATTTTCTCTGATGAGTAACTTGGCTGTATTTAGTTTCTTTTTGTTTGTTTTGTTCAACTGCAACATTAAGGTACCTTCTGTAAAAAGAAGGCAAATGCCTCTCAAACAGTCCTGTGGTAATGCGAATGTGAGTATCACCTGATTAGTACTGATCTCTGTCCTCTGCATCCGGGGCCTCTAGTGCCCTGCTGTGTTACTAATCTTACAATAATGTTACCCTTATGTTTTAGTCTGTAGTGTATTTGCACTTACAGCATTATGGTGGTGCTCTTGACTTTGCTACTTGAGAAAAAGGAGTGTGTTCCTTCTAAGAATTTTCTGGTAACAAATGCTGTCTTCCTCTTTGAGGGCTCAGAACATCCTCTGTAGATTCATTTGGTCTGGACACTGGAGCTACACACAGGGAACGGGGCCAGCACATCCCCTGTCCACTTCTACCTCTTATAGATTTGTGAGTATGTTAAGTAGGTCTTGATAGGACCATGAAACAGGACACTGTAAATTATGATGGACATGAGAGGGAAGCAGAAGAAACACTGGACCAGCACTGAGAGGTGGGCAGGCATGGCCCATCTGGAAGACACTGCTTTCTTTGTATCTAGGGTACATGAAGGGAAGCCAAGTGATGTTTGGGATAACATAAACGAAAGGTTGGGGTCATATTTTGGTTGGGCCTTGAGCCACAGGCAGACATTTTTGATGCTCTCAGAAATCTTTGAGGTAACAGGAAGGAGATTATACACCTTTTTTATTCAGTTACAGAATTAGGAATTACAGTTCCTTGCACACATAGCGTTAAGATGAAGGTTTCGTGAAGGATAATGGAGCTGGAGAACAGCACTGGGGATGAACACCTGTGAGTTCTCCAGTGCCCAGAGGAAGTACGGGGACAGCTTCGGGAGAAACTTAGGAAGATACTTCTAAGAGCAGCAGTAGCTAGTGGTCACTGAGTAGACACCCCTGCCAGTTCTCCACTTACTGATTACTGTTTAGCGTACATAGAAGTGAATTTGTGAGGACAGATGACTTCCAGATTCTGGGAGCCAGCTCCACTGGCCGAGTGCTGCTGTACGCAGTTTAGAAAAGTTGGCAGCTCTGGTTCAGGAGAGCAGGCTTGAGCACTTGAAAGCAGACACCTTGCAGTCTGTCGCAAGAAGTGCAGTGCTCCATCCACTGTACCACTGAGCCACTGGGCAGACACGTCACAGATGTCCCAGTGTGGCTCGTACACTCTGCAGTCACAAACAAGGAGATGAGACTCAAATAGACAACTTGGCCTAAGCTGCAAACTTGGATGTTTTATCATTCTCATTTCTTTAAAATGGCCTGGATTTTACATAAAAAGTGTGGTGGGACCTGAATTATCATTGTTTAAGTACCCGTTTGTGTTATGCTCTGCTGATTATTTTATTCTTGAGTATGCCTGGCCCAAATCAGGGTTGAATTTACTTCATTGTTAAATTTCCCAGGTACTTCTCAATCCAGCTATAGTAAATAACTCAAAGCCAACAGACAGATGACTATATTTAAGAAATGCTTTTGCTTTTTTTTCCCTAAAAATTATTTTGACAGCATGTCAAAGGAGACACAGTGTGAGACCAATAAACTCAGTAAGTGTACCAGCTCCCATGGTAAATATGATCATTACCATCAATTAATCATTGGGGCATGTATGCGTGTGTGTGAGAGAGAGAGAGAGAAAGAGAGAGAGAGAGAGAGAGAGAGAGACAGAGGGAGACAGAGAGAGAGACAGAGGGAGACAGAGAGACAGAAGAGACAGAGAGGGAGAGAGAGACAGAGACAGAGACAGAGATAGACAGAGAGAGAGAGGCAGAGAGAAAGGGAGAGAGAGACAGAGACAGAGTCAGAGACAGAGAGAGAGAGAGGCAGAGAGAAAGGGAGAGAGAGGCAGAGAGAAAGGGAGAGAGAGACAGAGACAGAGAGAGAGACAGAGAGAGACAGAGAGGCAGAGAGAAAAGGAGAGAGAGAGACAGAGAGACAGAAAGGGGGAGAGAGAGAGACAGAGACAGAGAAACAGAGAGGGAGAGAGAGGGAGAGAGAGAGAATATATAACAAATGCTAAAACCATTTTCCTTTTCTAATGCTCTGAACAACCTCAGTGGCCTCACCAGCACCCATCTTTTGCTATTATTTCCTCTTGTCCCACTTGAAAACACTGTCTTGAAACAGACTTTGGGGCCTCTCTACTTACGGGATCATCTACTTTCTAGCTCAGTGATTCCCATCCTAGGGCACACCATGTACACAGGAGCACTTGTGTCCACAAGCCGAGGCGAGGCCCCAGAATCGCAAGCGTTACAAACTTCTCTGACCCTGCTACCGGGCAGTGGGAGCACAGTGAGAGCCAGTTCTCTGCCTGAGCAGGCTCCTCCTTGGGCCGCTTGTGCTCTCCTGCATTGGCCTTCATTCGTGCTGCCTTGGTACGTGCTAGTGCCACGGGTGCTGCTTCCCTGATGCCCTTCAAGGCCTTTCATGACCATCATCACCAATCGTACTTTGCTCCCTTCCCATGGGATGTGGCATTTATCTGGGACAGGTGTATAGAGGTTTGGAATGATCACAGAGTTCCCTCTCGCACCCCTCAAGATGCCATATGTCTGTGCCATTTTAGATAACTGAAGTCTCACCAAATGTCCCTTATGTTTCGTCCTCCAAAAGCCAATTGAACAGAATGCAGGCAATCATGTATATTTTGGGGGGAACGTGCTATGTGGAAGCTTTCGAAAGCCTGCTAGGCACTATTTTTACTTACTATCGGATGGCTGCAGTGTCTCACCGCTCTCCGGATAAGCTGACTTTGAGACATTGCCTTGGTTTTTTGGTCCCTCTTTTCCCTGTGTTTTTCAAAGATGATATTTTATCATAAAAGTGATATACTCACCTTGTAGGACATTGATAAATGGCAAGAGAACAATGTCCCTGATGTCACCATCATCACCCTGTCATCATCTTGGCTCCCATCCTGAGGCATACACGCCTTATTTTCATAGTTGCGATTATGTGCATATTCAATTGTATGTCTCATTTTTTCGCTAAACATTTTATTTTGAACATGTTCACCATATTACCACATAGCGCATGTGCCTTCATGTGTGCATGAGAATTTATTTACCCAAATCATTAGTATTAGACATTAGGGTTCTCCTCAATGTGTAACTTTTTAGCAGGATGTTGCTATAAAAATCCTCATGCATCCAGATAGTTGTAAGCCACATCCTAAGGTTAGATAATTAGGAGTAGAAACACTGTGTTAAAAGGGCATCTTAATTCTTAATAAACTATATTACAGAAAGGTTCCTAATGAGCCACTTCCTTTTTGGTTTTCCCTTTTCCAGCACTGAAGACATAGCCCAGGGCCTTTGCACTGCTGTCCATCCCAAATCCTTTTTATTTTGAGACAGTTTCTGTAGGTCACAGAGTTGCCCAGGCTGGGCTTGAATTTGTGATTCTGGCCACCAGCTTCCGCAAGTGCTAGGATTACAGGTGTGCACCATCATACCCAGGTTAGGACCCCTTTTCACAAGGCTTCCTCCAGAAATTCCCCATCAACATTGAAGCCCTTAGGTTTTGTGTAATAATGGCCACTTCTCATCAATTTGGAATACTGGTGTTAGTTTTTTCTGGGTAAGCTGCCATTCTCTCTAATGCTGGATAGTACCTGTGCTGTCTCTGTGTCTTTCGCTGGTGCGTTGCTCAGGGGAGGAACACAGTCACTTTTTGTTCTGATCTTGGCAGGAATTAATATCATTCTTCTCTTCTGTCATAGCCAAGGAAGGCTCAAAAAAAGTGACTTGCTTAAGAACACATAACTAGGAACCAGCAGCACCAAGCATCACTGTCGCCCTAAAGCTCCCATGCCTTCCACTCTATCCCACTCCCTGTTGGAAACAAGGGCACAGAGAACAAACAGATCGATAAGCTGCTCCTGGGATGAGGAGCTGGTGTAAAGGTGAAAAGAAAACATACGTCCAGGAAGACTTTGGGGAGTCTCTTGCCCCTGAGGGATTTACAGTTTAATGGAAAAAACAGCAAAGTAAATACACAATTTCTGCATGGAGGCAGATGTGGTATAGGAATAGTGTCAGGAACAACATAGATGACCATGAAATTGAGTAATATTAGTGCCAACCTTTTATGTATATCTTAAATTATGAGAAGGCACTTCAAAAATTCCTTTTTCTGTCACTCGCCAACGTGATTATTATCCTAATCAATTAGCTACGAGACACCAAGCACTGAGGTTGGCACTGGGAATTACTGGTAAGTAAAGTTCAAGACGGCAGCATGTCTCATCATGAGCTCATAGCCTAGCAAGGGTTAACGACCAGCGGACCACGCTGGAAACAGCAGCTGCGTCCTCTCATTACTTGAAGCTCTCCCTATGCTTGTGTCACCAAAATATTTTACTATCTTTCTGTCCACTGTCATTTCTATGACAGCAATAATCAGGTCGATTTTATTTCAAGTTACAGCTTGTAATTTTTCATGTTAGTGTTTCTATTCTTGTTCCTTAAAAATAAGCTTCAGTGTTTAAATGATGGTATTTGATTAAACTGAGTTTACTGAGTTTCAGAAAAGCAGCTTTACTAAGATATGCCCCTCAGGAGAAGAAACCTGGAATCCTTTAGATATTCAGGTGGCTTTGACATTTGTGTACACCAGGGAAACCATCGCCACAGTCAGGATATCGAGCAGCCATGGTGAGAGGCTTCCTGAGTCCCTTGGCTTCCTCTTCCTCCCCCCTCCACACTATTCTCAGCCCACCTCAGGAAGACGTTGCTGTACATTATAAGGACCCATCTGCATTTTCTAGATTCATGTATAAACACAGTCATACTAGACATGTTCTTTCTTTAATCTCTGTCTTTCACTTAGAATAATTCTGTTAAGAAATCTCTGTCTGTGTATATCAGTAGATCATTCTGTTTTTATTATTGAGCAGCGTTAGTGTTGAGTACGTAATGGTGTTTCCACTCAGCTGTTGTTGTGTGTGTATCTCTGCCTGTTGCTGTCATGTAAATATTCCCACCATGGCCCATTTCAAATTATCAAGATGGAGTCATGGAACGGACCTGGGAAGGCCGTAGACCATTAGCCCTAATGAACTGTAGGAGACAAGCTGTTTTAGAAATGCTAGGAAATTAGTCCTGCCATAAGTAACTATGAAGGGGAAGGAATTGGAGCATCTCATGAGAACATTTGGTAAGTAGAACACCTTCATCTTGGGAGTTATTTATCTTTCAGTTTGTGGGGATGGGGCTGCCTCCTATTTAAAAATAGCTGGTTTGGGAACGTAGTCCATGTAGCTGCCAAGAAAATGCTATTGTGTTTCCAAAGACTATCTCGTTTAAAGGACGATGTATTCCTTAGAAAAAAAATAATGATTATGGGCAGAAGCGCTGTTTTTAGCATTGCATACATTTGTGATTATTCTCAAGAATGAAAGCAAACTCATGAATTTTTTTTTAAATGGAAAGGCATTATTATCATCATTTTGTTTGAGATATTATGTGGAATGCAAAGATCTAATTTTCCAATTTAAGAGAAAATAAGGTAGGATGAAAAAAATAGGTTGCTTTCCTTTGTCCTTCAATTTCCATATAACTTCCTTTCTGTGAATAAACATTGTGTTTAAAAGGAAACAATTTACATTTATAGCAGAGCTTTTCATTCTGCACCTTCCCAGCATGTTCCTCTCTGATCTCTCCATTTATCACTGAACAGCAACAGAAACGTTACTGCAGCGTGTTTGTGATGCAGAGGAAGCCTGATCAAGAAAGGTGTTCATTCAAAGAAATTGTCGACCATATCCATTTACAGCTCAGCTTACTATTATGGGCTCACGATGTATACTTCATTTTTATACTTTTATACTTTTCTGCTGGATGGTTAAGACCTAGGTAGATCAAAACTTATATACCAACACATGAACTTTATATTTCCTATGTGGTCATTGAAGTCTTCTCAGGGTTTATCTTGTAGTCC
>PVKA01027808.1:6926-24472 GCA_004027165.1 Ctenomys sociabilis | reverse complement strand
ACGTTATGAAAACAGTTTGCAATGTATTAATTCATCGACTCTGAATGTGTATCTTTGAATATGTGAATAAATCCATGGAGGGCAAATTCCTCGGGATGACTTTCTTAGGTTAAAGGGAAAGTGCGTTTTTAATTTTTCAAATTTAAAGAGTCTGTGTGGATTAAGTTCTGCCTTTGGGGTGAGTGAAAGTGCTCATTTCTCAACATTAATGTTGGGGCAGTTTATAAAATGGAGATGTTGATACCTTCACAACTCTGTTGCTTCCAGACCCAGGAGAAGCCTAGGGACCCACCTGGTTTTTAAAACTCCTGAGAAAGTGAGCTGTCGGCCATACTTTCTTCTTATACAATGTCACACTTCTGTGATTCTGAGGTAGATGGTCCAGGGTGCCACCACGCTCATGCCCGGGCCCCCAGATGAGCATGCTCTTTCATGCTCCCGAAGTCCTTCCTGAGTAACAAAAGCTGAGAAATGGGGAACAAATGTTGGTTGAAAATAATGTTCTCGTATATTTTTGTTAGGCAGTATTATTTTTTTTGTCCTTCTGTATTTCCTGTTTTGGTCTCAGGTCTCCCTTTTCTCTAGGATGAATCACTCAGGAGCTAACATCTTTCCCACAGGTTCACAAAGATGTACTTTAAGCATGTGCTCTTCGAGGACACCTTTTTTGATGAGTGCTATTTTGAAGATGTCACATCTACAGATACCTACTTCAAAAATTGCACCATTGAGTCAACCGTCTTTTACAACACAGGTGAGAGCATAGGTGGATCAGTGGAAGGTAATGAAGATGGACTGGTGTTTAAGGTCCAAAATAGTCATAAGCTTTCAAAGGAGGAAAGTATTTGTATATACAGTGTCAAGCCATAGGGTAGAGAAACAGGTACTAGCCCTAGGGCTGACACAAATTAAGTCCATAACCTTCACCAAGGGATTAGTTTGTTTCTGCCCCAGTTTTCCACACATAGCAAGGAGAAACAAAAGTTCTGGGTGTTTCCATCTGGATGAGACCGATGCTAAGGGTCTTTGTGGGAAGAAAATACAACGCCAGCTAAAAAAGAGCATTCCTGGAGGGCTGCATTTTGTGCATGGAATGCATTCCTGAAGGGCTTGCATAATTTGAAATTGGCACCATGTGAAAGCTCATGCTTGCACAATAACAAATGAAAGGGGGAAATGAATTATATTCAAATTTTGTGCATAGAGTGAGCTGCTGAGAATATTTTAGGGATGCACCATTTCAGATTTCTGTAACTGAAAAAGCTGCAGCATGTGACCACTCTGCTGTGCTTTGTTACTTTTGCTGCTGTCCTCCTAGGTTAAGAACACACCAGGCAAAGCTGAGATGTAAGAAAACGAGGTGTCCTTTACTAGGGGGCCTTACCTACATGGTCTCAGCTGAGAAATGGACTGTTATTGTTGCCACCTGATAGTGAAGGAAACCGACACCAATAATTTTCTCAAGGCCACAGCTGGCAGGGTGTAGGGCTTTGGATCCATTTCTCAATTGTTTGGCTCCAGGATCTGTGCTCTTTCCACTGAATTGCTTACATTACATCCAGATTTGTGCCTTTCCCCTGGTTTCAGGACCGAGGGATAGTTTATATAGGAGCATCTTTGTTTTCTGGGATATCAGCCTTGCAAGGTTTCAAACCTTGTATGTGAATGTCCCTCAGTCTTTCAGCGATCTTCCATAGGACTCACTTTCTTGAATTTTTTGCCTCACTCAAAACAAAATATAGGCTCCAGAAAGTTACTACTTGCCACTAAAAACTAACTCATCCTTTTCTTCTTTCATGGGTTAACAATCCCTCTTCATTTTCATACCATTAGCACAGGAGTTTTTTGCAAACACTTATAGTTGGGCAATGTCAGAAGTATGCCAAGCAACAGGGATAATTAGGAACATGCCTGCAATTGTATAAGTAGAGACTCAGGGACGTTTAAGAAGGGCCATCTTCCCAAAAACAAGTTTTCCTATTTGGCCTTATGTCATCTAGAATGTCAGGTCTTAGTGTCAGAAGATGTACAAATAGCTGGACATGGTGGTACATTTAATTCTAACACTCAGGAGGTGGAGGCCAGAGAATAGACATAAGTTGGAGCCAGTGTGGGCTACATAGTGCATTCCAGGCTAGTCTGGACTACACAGTGAGAGCCTACCTCAAAACACAGAACGTAAAAACAAAAAGTACAGTAAAAAACCCAAATAAGCAAATAGGGTTTTATTGTTAAAGATGTTCAGGCTGCTGTACAGACAGGCTCACTGTAGATTGACTCTCTTGGATTCTGTTTCACTAAGCCAGCTAGTTTCAGTGAAGTGGCCCATGGCTCTTACTATCGCCTAATTTGTACAGACAGAACTGTTGTACAGTTGGAGAAATTATATATACACACACACATACACACACACACACACACATTTTTTTTTTTTTTTTTTTTTTTTTGCAGAACTGGGGATTGAACTCAGGCCCTTGTGCTTGCCAGGAAAGTGCTTATTCCATTGAGCCATCTCCCCAGCCTGAGAGATGATATATTTTAAAGTGTCCCTCAGATTCATTTTACTTTTATGTGTCCTTGCTATGGTAATTTGAAGAGGTTATTATGCATTTGGAAGTGTCTCTCTCCATCTAAGCCTGGCCACACCTTTACTAGTGCTTACAGCTTGCCCATGTGATGCAGTATAATTCCCTCTCGGCCTCTGCCCTCCTCTCCCCATCCCCTCTACTCATAGAAACCAAAGCCTTATTCTCTTCCCAGATCTGTACAAGCATAAATTCATCAACTGTCACTTCATCAATACCACCTTTCTGGAGCAGAAGGAGGGCTGCCACATGGATTTTGAGGAAGACAATGACTTCTTGATTTACCTCGTCAGCTTCCTGGGCAGCCTGTCTGTCTTACCTGGGAACATCATTTCTGCCCTGCTCATGGATAGGATTGGAAGGCTCAAGATGATTGGTAAGTTGTTTGTAGTGTTCTGCAGGCTACCATGACTCAGGTAGTGACTTTCAAGAGTAATAAAACAAAGCAATGGAGTGTTTCTTTTTCTTTTTTTTGAAAACTAGAAGGAAAAATTATTAATTTTTTAAAAAAGAGTACAAATTAGTATTAAAACAGAAAAAATTACAAGTGATAGAGAATTTCACTTAACAAAATAATATGAATTTCACAATATTTGTTATAATGCATGGTGTTGTCTTCCAACCAGTTATTCATATTACTCGATATATGCATGTAAAATTGGAAGAAGAAAGAAAATAAAGAAATGTATAAGAAATTAAGAAGACAAAAAGTACAAACAATCGAAAAAAGGAGATAAAACAAATTAAGTATTATAAATCAGACCTGCATTTGCAAACATAGTATTGTCTTCTTAGTGTGACATTCTGAAACAGAAAAGTGGAACCTGAATGGTACAATAGATACTGGAGAAAGGGAATAAAATTATTCAAAAGGAAAGAGTTACTGAATTGAAAAAGACAGGAGAGAGAGTGGGGGAAATAGATGTATCTATGTATGTAAGCAGGATGGTTTGGACAACTGTACTGTGCATTTCTGCTGGTCTATGGAAAGGAGTGTTTCTTTTTCTTAAGGAAATATTATTTAAGCAAACCTAGCAGGTAAGATTTAATCTGCTGTTGTAGACACAAGGATGCATGTCTAAAGGAGACCTGAGCTCTATGGCAAGAGTCTTAAAGGATGGACTCTATTATTGGTAGACTTGTTCTATTTTCATTTCCAAAAGGATATATTCAACCTACATGTTTCATAATACTAATATGAAAAAATATAAAATGCCCTTAGATGATAGTTTGATTATTTAAGATGAAACATGTTGTTTTTATTGTTATTAGTAATAACATTTTGAGCTTTGGAGTTGGAAACACTCCTGTTGAAGTCCTCTCACATGATGATTGTTTGACTCTGAACATGTTTCTTTTCTTTTGCTTTTACTTTCCTTCTCTTTCTAAGATGAGGATGTATATATATAACTAGTGGGATTTTGTGAAGAGCTGAGTATATCATTTCCCAAATACCTTGTAGAGCTCAATGTATTATGGACTCTTAAAACAGGGAGTCATATCCATATACAGCTGCTTCATTTCTCAGGATTGGCAGGCATTTGCCACAGGAGCACAAGGCCATAGATGATAAACATGAAACAAAATGTGCAGATTGAATTCCAGACCGAGGTGTATAGTAGAATGAGTCCAGGTGGAGAAACAGGAGACCTGTGAATAACACTGCCATTAAGAATCTGCTCTAGGGCAAAGAATATGAAGCTTTCTATTAGCACAATTCAAAGGGAAACAACATGAGTAACAGTCATTTTTTTGGAGGTGAGAGAATCGAGGAGGTCTGTGTGGGAAGGAAATCTTTACCCAGTGTTTGACTCATATGGAGATTGTGACAACTAGGACTATGAATATTCAGAATAGTAAGCACATGAAATGCAGATGGTTTTGGCTTCTTAGTTGTGTGGAGGAAGGAGAGTGCACTTGTGGGTACAGCAGAGTGAGCTGTCTCTGTTAGAGGAGGTGTCCTGCCTCATCCCGAAGCCCTATGAGAGAAGGAACAGAGGTTTTTAATTTCTGCAATGTCCATGTCCGGTACAATCTTTGCCTACAGGTGTCAGTTGGTACAGCAACTGAACTGATTGGAACCAATGAATATAGCCAATTTTCCCAAGCCCCAGGTGGCTGCCTGACTTACAGCATGCTCTCTTAGCCACTATTGGCTTCATGAGTTGTATAAGTTCCTTTACTTCTGTGAACTTCCATTTCATGAAAATCATTAAAATAATATGTCTGCCTAAGTGAGAAAGTAAGGGCAGTTCTGTGACACTTCTGTCACTTGGCCTTTTTAATTGAGAGTATCTAGCTAACAGAATATTTAGTGGCCAAGGAAGGGCTGGGGAAAGGATGCAGAAATGTGGGCATGTGACCCCCAGATGACCCTGGGGACAGGCAGGATGGTGGGAGAGCCAACACCTTCTTGCTGTGGAAGCCACCCTTGTGCCTCTGGATGCAGCCCAGAGACAGCTGGCCTCTATCGTGCTGCATGAAGGCATGCTTCCCAAACTACACATCCATACCAACTGATTATTTCTTCTCCACTCACCACTCTGTGGTTATCGCCTCTGCTTTGTTTCTGAGTTAGAGTGTAGGCCACCAAGGACTTTGATGGTTCCTTCTCGGTCTCTGAACTCTCAGGCTTGAGGAAGGGCCTGGCGTCCAGTAAGCTATGTCCTGTGTTTACAGAATATAGTAAATTCTCAGTGCTCAGTAAGTATCCACTCAACACTGTCAATGTGGGTTGTGGTGAACTGCTTTGAAATGGCCTCTTCCACAGTCACAGACCAACCCTGCTAGAGGAGCTGCAAGAGCTGTCTGTCTTGGTTTCTCTGCTGGGCTCTTGGCTGGGTGTAAGTCATTCCTTATTAGCATCAGAGTAGAAGTTTTCCTAATGAGGCCATTACTCACTCATGCATTCACTCAATGAACATTTATTTATGCAGCATTTATTCTCTGCCACACTATGGAGGAAGCAATGGGAATACAGAAGTAATCGAGCCACTCAATATCCCTTAAAGAGCAAATGATCTACTGGGAGAGACAAACATTAGCTAGAAGTTCCATTTAACTAACATTATGAAATGCTTCTTATGGGTCAGCCTGTGTTTCAAGCGGTTTATTACTCCTATCCAAGTACTAACCAGGCCTGACTCTGATTAGCTTCTGGGATCAGATGAGTTGGGCATGTTTGTAGACATCAAGCAGTTTATTACTAACACAATGAGTCTTCACCATAATCCTTTGAGTCGTGTTCTGTTTTTTAATCAACATTTTATAGATAGCGAAAGTGAGACAGTATAGAGAGGTTAAGTTACTCATTCAAGGTCCTGTGGGTATGAAATGGTAAAGCTGGACCATACTAGCCATGCCTTCATTCATTTGGTGATATTTTGAGTAACAAACATTTATTAGTACTTATTGTAAGCTGAGTCCCTTGCTGGTCCCTTTGACAGATGTGTGCAGGTCCAGGGCACTATTCTCAGGGCACTTGTGTGCCACAAATGTCTGTCTCCTCCCCTTTCCAGTCTTTTATTTATTTATTCATTTTTACCTCTCCAGTCTCGTCTAAAAAATCTTTTATTTACTTCATGTAGGGTCTTGCTATGCTGCTTAGATCCTAGTGATCTTTTTGTCTTAGCCTTCCCTGCACTGGAATTATGGACATATGGTACTAGAGATCAAATGTGGGCCCTTGTGCTGGCCAGGCAGGTCTAAGTGCCTGCTTAGACTACTGAGCTACCTCCCTGGCCCTCCTTCCAACTCTTAACTAGATGTTATAAAGAGGTCAGCAAGTCCCTGGTTATGGCTCTGCCACTTTCCAGAGTCAGCAGAATCCATTACAGTTATCATCTTCCAGCTCATCAACAGGCTGTGGGGCTAGTTTTGCAGCCCCTGGTCTGCTGTGATTCCAGGCTGGGGGTTCCCCCACCAAGGCATTTATTCCTGAGGCCAGATCAGCCTTGCAGCTTCTTGGGAATCAGAATTCCTCATTGTCCATGGTCATGATGCCTGGTGGGCACTTGTGCCCTATTTCTCAGCTGGTTTGGGGGTCTGTTTTCTAACCTCCTTCCTTCTGACCCTAGCCCACCTCTTTTCCTGGTCTGTAGCTTGTTCTAGCACACTCCATGCCCACTGGGGATTCCTGAGCTCCTTTGGTGTAATTATTGGGTTTGGGCAAGATTTGGCATAGTTTTCCTTTGAGAGGATTTCTTATCACTACTCTGTCAGGATTCAGATTATCCTAGTGGGAAAAGAATTCATACCAGATGGTTGCATTGAAGAGATTGTATTGATGGGGTAAGTTTAGAGGCATGGACAGGGTTTTGAGAATAGAGGAGGAGGATGAGATACCCAGACACTAGCAAATGTGGGTTTCAAGTACCGCCTTGATGGACACCAGGTCAAGGAACGAAGAGTATTGGAAGAGCTCAGTAGGGGTTGGGATCATGGAGGAAAAGCTACTTGGGAGGAGCTGTGTGTCTGGAGGGAGGAACCTCTGACAAAAGAGAGGCTTTGAAAGCAGCAGGGGAGAAATCTTTCAACTCCTTCTCCTCTTAGTGGATAAGGATGTCCATGGCTAAGCTTGTCCAGGGGCATAGCAGGGATGAGAGGCAGAGAGATTTCTGGGTGGAGAGATGGAGAGCAGAACAGCCCTTGCTGGAGCTGCCCCTGGGCAGCTCACCGAGAACTTGTTCTCATCAGAAGGTGAGCTCCGTGGGAATGCTCAGGTTTTTGTCTTAAGTGTGTTTGTTTGTTTATTTATTTATGTTTCTTAAAAATGTTTATTATTCTTTATTTATGTTGATAAATTATAATTGTGTATATTTATGTGGTATGCAGTGATGCTATGACAAACATATGCAATGTGATATGGGTAAATCCAATGAATGTATCCATCGTCTTACATACTTATTATTTTTTATGATGTGACCTTTGAAATATAGTCTTTCAAAAATTCCAAGCTCTACAATGTATTATTAGCTACAGTCATGCAACTATGCAATAGGTTTGTGTTGGTTGGCTTTTCATTGCCATGACAAAATACTTGAGATAATCAACTTTAAATGGGTGAAAGGTTTACTTTGGCTCATGGTTTCTGTACATTACCACTAGGGCTCATTGTTTGATCCTGTGGGGAGGCAGGAGGTTGTGGCAAGGAATGCATGGCAGAGCAAATCTTCTCAGCTTAAGCAAGCAGGAGGTAGAAAAAGAGAGGAAAGGGCCATAGCCAGTGTCTCTTTCAAGGTCACACCCCAGTGATCTAGTTTCCATCACTTCCCGGTAGTGCCACTGGCCAGGGACCAGGCCTTGAACACCCAAACTCTAGGGGACAGCCAAGATCCAAACCGTAACAGTACCTTAGCAGTGTTTTTCTCCTAAATGACACTTTGGATCCTGGGACCACCGTCATCCCAATCAGCTCCGGGGGTGACCACTCTTCTATTTTCTACTTCTGTGTTCTATTGTTTTCAGCCCTGTGTGTAAGTTGTTTCTGTGCTGGGCTTGTTTCATGTGACCTTTAGTTCTGTCCATGTGGCAGCAAACGGCAGGACGTCGCTATTCGTTAATCACTCAGTAATGTCTCCTCATGTGTGTGTGTATCACATTTTCTGTTGGTAGATATTTGGGGTGACTGCCTCTGCTGTTGTGCATAGTGCGTCAGTGAGTACAGGAATGAGCTGGCTCTTTGATACAGTGATTTCAACACCGGAATAGATTTTTAAAAACTAATACTGATGTCTCTCAAGCCTCTAGAACAATGCCAGGCACATAATAGATTCTCAACAAATGCTGCCATCTGCCCCATTCCCTGTCTTTTGGTCTGGGCAGTGCCACAGAGTGGTGATTTCCAAATGCTCCTTAGGGTACCACGTGTGGGTTCACCTGTGTGCTTTCTGTCTAGAGGAGCTGACGCTTGGAATCACCTGTTCCTTCAGGTGTGCCTCTGAGGATGGGAGCTGAGGAGAGATGTGGGTGGGAATCATGTCCAGCACACATGCTTCACGCTTCCTTCTGCCTTTGACCTCCCTCCTAGGTGGCTCCATGTTGATCTCGGCCGTCTGCTGCTTCTTCCTGTTTTTCGGCAACAGCGAGTCTGCAATGATTGGTTGGCAGTGCCTGTTCTGCGGGACCAGCATTGCAGCCTGGAATGCTCTGGATGTGATCACAGTGGAGCTGTACCCCACCAACCAGAGGTCAGTGCTTCCCAGGGCTTCCCTCTATGACTGCTGGACTTCTCTGACAGAAGGCTACCTGATGGCTAAATTCTGTACCATGCACGGCCATCTTGTCTTTATGGTGTTTTGTGCACCAAATATTTCTTAGTTCTTGAGCTTGTTCCCAATGAGGCCTGGTGTAGGCCAAGAAGAGGGCAGGCCAGTGTGTGACAGGATGCATTGAGTACAAGAACCAGAGTTGGAGAGCCAGTTCTGTCTAGAAGAGAAAGGAATAAGAGTGAGCAGAGGGCAAAAGCTTTTGACCCAGGCAGTCACACATGGGTGAGCTCAGGTCTGCCCATGGGAGATGAAGGAGGAAGAAAGGTGAGCTAGAACCACACAGTGCTGGAGGTAAGGGGAGAGAAGGAAGGTAGGGGCATCTGCAGAAAGCGTGGCAGGGATTCCCTGCTTAATTTTTAAAATGTTCAAGCCACCTGGGAAAAGGTTTACTTTAAAGGTGTAGGGTTGAGGTCATTACCAGTAGTTATTTCTCCCCATAGAAGGGAAACTGCAAATTTTAAAATAGCAGATAAACGGCTTTGTGGCCAGAAAGGAGTGTCAGGTATTCATGAGGTGAGTGAGTGAAATTCTGAATCATTCCTTAATGATTCCCCTAATATTAGTGACACAGATGCTGGGATTTGGGTAGCTGTGGCAGACTACAACATACATTTTGGAGACCCTCTCTCCTAAACCAGAGATGTTAATGTTTATGAAAAAAGTAACACGTGGAGGAAAAATGATTGCTATTTGAATGTAATGTCATTTTTTCCATCTAGGAAACATAAGAGAATGAAATAGACAGCTGATCAAAAAAACATAATTTGATCAAGTGGAGAGTAGTAAAGTTTAAGTTTTAAAATATATCATAGGTTGAATAACAGATTTTTGAATACATAAGAGAGTGTAATTGAAGTTCGTTTGGTAACATAAAATACTAGGAATCGTATTTGAAGCATGCTATAAATAAAATCATGCAGATCTATCTACTAAGAGCTGTGAAAGAAGTCTCAAATATATGTCAAGATATACCTCATTTTGGAGGGGATAATTCAGTCTTACAAAAATGTCAAATTGTGTTTGGATTTACACTAACTTACAAGAATACGTTCAAAATTCAATGAAATACTTCCCCTTGGCAACTTGAATAAAGCACACATACAAAAATACGTAAGAAACTGAAAACAAAAAGTTTAGTATGAAGGGCTCATGATTATAAAAGTGCAGTGGGGTTTACTGATAGCCAGAAATATAGAAAGAATTTTGGATGCAAAGTTGTACTCCCCATTCTTAGAAAACCTAATCTGAAAAGAAGTGATTCAAGTTGGGGAGGCAGTATTGGGAATATTGTTTGTGATGAGGTGGTAATAAGGCAAGTGGGCACTATCAGTTATCTCTGGAAAGTATGATCGAGGGTGCGTAACTCGCGTTAGGTTCCACCATGGACTTAGAGGTTCTAAGCAGCTGTTCCTTCAGAAGGTACCATTTCATTTCTCCCTTCTATAGAAGTCTGTAGCAGACTCTTGTTTTTTTCAACACATTAAGTTTATTGGTACAGTTTAGACGCACACAGTGGTCACACTCATCATAGCGCATGCGTATGACATACTCTGGTTCCTTTTTTCCATCCCCTCCCCCTCCTTTAATCCCCCTCCCTCTCTTCATTTACAAAGCTTTATTTCCATCTTAACTTTTACCATTTTTTCTTTTCTCTTTTTTTTCCCTCTTCCCCCTCCCTAGTTTCTCTTTCTTTTGAACAATTTCTTCCTATTTCAGAATATCTACTATACAGTTTGGCCCTTACATTTACTCTTTAAGTTTCTCACACTGAAGAAACAACGGGATACTTACACAGGTGTGTCTGATTTATTTCACTTAAGAGTATGGTCTCAGGGTATATCCATTTACCTAAGAATGTCTGAGGCTTATCCCTGTTTATGACTCAGTAGTACTCCATTGTGTAAAACTAACCAGATCTTTGTTTATTCCTCAGTTAATGGGCATTTGGGTTGTTTCCAAGATCTAGCTATTACAAACTGTGCTGCTGTAAACATGCATCTGGATATATCACTGTAGAATGAGGTTTTCATTCTTCTGAGAAGATACCTAGCATAGGATTTGCTGACTTAAATGGGACCCCTAATCCTAGTTTTTTGAGGACTCTACACACTGAGTTCTATAGTGGCAGCACCAGTCAGCACTCTTGCAAACAGTGAAGGGGTCCCACCCTGACTTCCAACTCTGCCAGCATTTGTTATGAGTTGCATGAGAAATACTGCAAAGAATCAATAACTGGGATCTTATCCTATTAAAAAGGTTTTGCACAGCAAAACAAATTACCAGTACATTGAAGAGATAACCTACAGAATGGTAAAAAAGTTTTAGCCAGTTGCCCATGGGACAAAGGGACCAATAGCTAAAATATACAATGAATTGAGAAAGTTAGGAATTATCCCTCAAATTTAAAGAATCAATAAAAAAATGGGCATTTGAGATGAATATGAACTTCTCAGATGAGGAAATACAATGGCTGAAAAATATATGAAAAGTGTTCAACATCACTGGTCACTCAAGAGTTGCAAAATAAAACAGCATTGAGTTTACATCTCACTTCAGAAAGAACGGCAATTATTGTGAAATCACCTTTCTGTTATCCTCCCTTGCCTGTCTTAGTCATGTCCAGAAAGTAGGATTGGAGGAAGAAGGATGAAAGAGGAGAAAGCGAAAGACTCACTCATGACCTCTACTAAAGTTTTTCAACAGAGGCCACTCAACAGCAAGGAAGTCTGGGAAATGTAGTCTCACAGTTGGAGAAATGCAAGAAAATTTAATAGTCTAAGCCTATAACTTGATAGTATTTTCAATAAGCGAGGACTGCCAAACATTTTAAGAAGAGATATATTCAATAAGATGAAAATGTTTGAAGATAATAACAATATGTCAATAATGGTAATTGCCTCAGACATCCCTACATCTTTATATTTTTCTGTATATTCAAATTTGACTACAGTGCAAATGTGTTAATTTTACATTTCGGAAAAGTAGTACCTCCCGTATCTTCTGTTCTTGCAGGAAGGAAAAGAAAGAGACCAATCTGATTCCTCTGATGAATTCCAGAAATTCAAAATTATTTTCTCTCCACCTCTTTTGCAGGGCAACAGCCTTCGGCATCCTCAATGGGTTATGCAAATTTGGTGCCATCCTGGGAAACACTATCTTTGCTTCTTTTGTTGGGATAACTAAAGTGGTCCCCATCCTTCTGGCTGCTGCTTCCCTGGTTGGGGGTGGCCTGATTGCCCTTCGACTGCCAGAGACTCGAGAACAGGTCCTGATGTGAACAGCCTATGGGGAGAGAAGAGACTGAAAGAATCTGGGCGAGGACACCTACACACAGCCACACTTCCTGCCTCTCCCTGTTCACAGGAGTCAAGGAGAGCGCAGCAGGAGTTGATTTTGAGATCCGTAGTTTAGAACCCACTTCAGCTGTCAATATGTATGTTGCTCAGGTGACTGATTTGGGGGTGCCTTGAGTCAGCCTTAGAATCCCAGAACTGTGTGCTTGGCTTCGGGTCTCCCAGCTCAAGGTAGGAGGACTCTTCAGTGGGTGCACACACTAAGCAAGAAGTATGCATTTCCCTAAGTGAAGTGCAAGTCTCTTATGCTTTCCGAAATTAATTTTAGGGTGGAGAGATGCTCAAGCTTCTCCACAAAGGAGTCCAGTGACCTAATACATTGACTTGGCAGGAGGTTGGAGTCATTACACGAATATTGGTCTTGAAGAAGAGGATGCATATATTTTTGCATTTGAAAAATATCACTGTCATATTTTCCACTTGAAAATTGTCATGATAGCATTAAAGATACTCTGATATGATATAGAAAACCAAATATTTGAGCACTGTCTCTAGAGGTGGACCTTTGCCTCTAGTGTCCTCAGCTTTCCCTAATGACTGGGGACACATTTGAGAATATTTATTCCTGTATTGCTCTGTTCAAGGAAATGCAATGGGCTAGGTATTCTGTAAACTAAGTTTGTGTGTCATTGTCATTGGGTTTTACTTTCACAAATGGCAGCTGCAAATGTTGTCAGCATTTTAACTACATTTTGGAGAACTTGAAGGCTGAAGTCCCCAAAATTGGGTCTAATCAATGCAAATAGTTTCTTATAGTCATTTAAATGCTCACTGAAGGAGGCACTTAGCAAACTAAGTGCAGTTTCATCTAGCCCAGAGTCCTTTTTTTGTATAGGCAGTGTGGTTACTTTCCCTCCCACTCCAGTCAGTGCAGAGATCAAGCTCGAAGTCCCACGTGCTGGTGATGAAGTTGTTCATCCTGGTACAGCAGAAGGAGCCTTCCATGACCTTTGACACCATTTACAGGCGAGAATGAACTAACATGGGGCATGGGAGGAATGGAAAGCCTTGTGGTTCTTCAGGGTATAAATTTAGCAGTAGAACACATTGGCTGTGAAGGTTTGTTCCCATGAGACACCAGTGTTATGTGTTACTGTTGAGGGCTTTAAAAACTCAAGCCATTGGCATGGGCGTGTAAGAATATAATTGATGTCAGATATATTTTTCTTCAGGACTCTACAAGATGAGCTGCAGCTTGGAAGATCAAAGGGGGGATGGGTGGGGCAAGAGCCCAAGATAAATTGCTCTGCTAAGGGTCAGCAATAGACTGAAGTCTCCACTGCATGGAAAAGAGACTTTTTAGTCACTCAGTCTTTCTGGCAATGATCGGAACAGGTAGCCAGGAGCTCCTATCCCTGTAAGGTGAACATGCCTAGCTGGCTGAGCACCAGTCTACAAGAACGACCTTGCTGAGTTGTTTTGCAGTGTTCTCGGTAGCTGCACCGTACTGCACTTTCCCTTTCAGAAACTTCCAGACATTTGAAGCAGAAGAACGGTGGCTTCGCTGAGTGTTTTCTCAGTCTTGGAGAAATGCTGAAGTCAAGCTATCTTCCTGTCACTCTCTTGATTAATAGGTGAATGGGGAAAGTAGAAGATTGTCTGACCCCTTCTCACCCTTAATTTGAAATCAGTTTTAATGATTAAAATGTTTACTCTGCCACTCTTGTCTCTCCTTGTTTATTCACCCCACTTTTCTTCTGTGCAAGGAAGGAAGACATAACCACTATGATTTGATTCTCTAATTCCTCCTAATGTATATGTTTATGTATGTATATATATATATAAATCTACCACTGTGTATTTATGTTTATCTCAATGTTTTATAGGTGTTAATTAACATAATGCTATGCCAATAATGAGAGACTGTGTAATATACTTGTAATATACTTTCCTTATTTATGTGACGTGAAACAGTGGCCAGGTTGACGCAAAAGAGGTGTGTAGACCTGGGATGACCACATCCCTGCTGACGTTATTCTCCAATGGGATAATACAATTAATTGAGCAGCTACCACTCAAGGAATTTCTGAGGCAGCCGGAGCCTGCATTCTAGTCAAGATGAATCTTATATATTTAAAATCTGGTGAATTTTGAGCAGGCATGGCTGGAGTGATTTTTGGGTTAACTCTCTTTGCTTTCTGAGCTCTAACTACATCATTATCTCCATGCCCCCTCACCGTCTACCTAACCAATCACTGGCCATTCCCATCTCATCCATCATGGGGGTGCAGGTGAAGGGTGCAGGGGGGCTCTGCGGCTTTCCCTCTGAAGGACTGTCTGGCACCAGTACCTGCCACTTCTTCGGGGCTGTCGCTCCTGCTGAGATGAATGTGTCTAAAAATAGTCTCTATGGCAGATCATTGGGGATAATGTACAGCTCTCCTGGCCATCATGTTCTACCTTCAGGAACTCCCAATGGCATCCGTGGAGGGGGAGGGAGCATGAGGCACTCTTTCTCGTTGAGCAAATCTGTTCATGCAAGGAGTTCATGATGTATTTCATGGTGCCCGGTTTTGGAGTAGTTTGTAACTTTTAATAGCCTCAACTGTATTGTGTCATCACTGGATGCTGATTTTTGACCTTTCGTTTTATTAAAGATAATTAGTGAACGAGATGTGCTGGTTTGTGAAGTTTGTAGCACACTAGCTTGAGGTGATACAATAAATAATTCTATTCCTAGGGTTCTCTGGTATTTTATGATAATCCATTAAAAAAACAATAAAAAATAATGTAAGCAAATCTCTACACACTTGGGTGAAAGGTTGTTTTCAGGTAGAGGGGTCTCGTTGGTGTTCCTGATTGACTGGAATGGCTGGGGAGGAACACGGGGACCCAGTTCCTTCATCCATGGCCTCGAGGCGACTTGTGAGCAGGGCAGTAGGGGAATGAGGAGAGATGCTCTCCTCTTTTTCATAGACTCACCCTGCAGTTACTCTTGCCTCCACAGAACCCACCACTGAGACATGGTGAAGTGAGAAAAGGTGACTACCAGTCTCCCTGGGTTCTCCGGGACTGGTGCTTGCATGTTCACTTGGTTGTTTTACCTAGAACAAGCTGAAGGATTGTGTAAACATGAACACAGGGGGCACTCATTTGTCTATTTAGCCCCTCCTTTTCTCCTTCCTTCCCATCGCCCCTTTCTTTACTCTTTCCTTCCTTCCACAAATCCTGAATGAGCCCCTACCTGAGGTGGTCTCTGTGGTAAGCTCTGGGGCACAGTGGTGAGACAGCTGCCTAGTCCCTGCCTCTTCCACCTATGGCCAGTGGGTGAGATGGATATTGACTCTGTCACGTCACCAAGAGCAGCGACCTCACGATGGGTAGAGCACAGCTCCTGTTTGGATGGGCCTCCTACTACTTTCTCTGTCTTGCTGGACTTCAGAGAAGGGAGTTGCTCCTCCAGTTCCTCTTTTTTTTTTTTTTTTTTTTTGCTAAGGAAGCTGTCAGGTTCTTTATAAACCAGGTAAAGGATGAGATGCACTTCCTCATTTTCTCCAGATGCCACCAGCCCTGCACTAGGTTTGTAGGGAAGAAAGCAGAGGACTCAGGCATGTGAGCTGCACCTGCCGTGGGCAGTGAGGCTCCCCTGGCTCTTGAACCCACTAGCTGTGCTGACCGACAGTACAGTTGCTAGGATTTCGTGAGGATCAGGTGTGCGTGAATGTAACTGAAAAACCAAATGAGCCCATTCTAGTAAGTTCATAGCAAGGCAAAGGTTTAGTTCTCTTGTATATTAAAGGAGCTTGAAGGGAGGCAACCACAGCAGCTCTGGCTGCACTGACTTCTATCACGGGGATGTGCTCCCACCTGCAGACTGTGTTTCTTAATATACATTTTCCACCTCATAGGCTGAGATGGCCGTGGGCATACGAGTCCTCACACCCACATTCAGATAAGAGGCAGAAAGGACAAGGAACAAAGGACTTGCACCTCTGGTTTGAGTCACTCTGCTCCCCCACTCATCTGGAAGCCGCTTAAAGATGCTTTCAGAGTTATGATTGACCTCTGTTGCAGGGGCCAATGTGGCATTTACTAGGAACTCGACCATCTCTTCTCCAAGTTGATAATCTTGGCACTAAGGGAGGAAGGGTGGATGAATTAATGCTTACAGTTTTTTTCTGCACCAGAAGCACCTGGCTGGGTATAAACATTCACTCCACTTGGTCTCACCTTGAGATTCTGCCTCAGTCAATCTGGGGTGAGGTCTGGAAATTAGCATTTTTAATTTTTTATGTATATGTATTTGGTATAGGGTCTCACTATACAGCTTAGACTCAGAATGATCCTCCTGTTTTCAGCCTCCCTGTTGCTGGGATTTAGGCATGTGCTATCTTGCTGGGTCTTGGTGGCTGGCTCAGTCCCACCCTGTAGGCAGTGCTGGCATGACATATGGTGCTGGGGATCGAACCCTGATCCCTGCACTTGCCTAAGTAGGTGCTTAGTCTGCTTATCTATCTCACCAGTCCTATGTTATCCTGAGTCTAAGAGCTTTCCCCCTCCAAGGCTGCCCAGAGGTACTAAGACATGGTCAGAGTGAACTTGACCTACTGGTGGTCAACCTGAACTTGCTCGGAAGCATCTCTGGAAGAGGCTCAAAAGCCTTCTGTTTTGAGGAGGAGGAAGCCAGAATTGGGTAAATTCCTCCATATCAACCTCCTCCTTCGATGCAGATTTCACAGCGGCTATCTTGTCTCCTGCTCTATGCCAGGACCCTAGCATGACATGGCATTTCTCTGCTTAAAGTTTGTGTAGTGTGCTGCAGGGAGCTCTGTCACGCTGAGACAGAGTCGTTTGGAGTTAACTGCGTAGAGCCTTTAGGGTTGAGGCATGCTGAAGCGCATCTTGTTTAATTTGCAGAGGCCTGTTGGGGCATTCATATACACAGCTTTTATGTTGGCAGAGAGATTTCTCAAAAGATTAATAATGAAATGAAACAGAGACTGGAGCCATCCACAGATGTTGGATAGAAACATAAAAGTTGTTAGAGTCATCGCTAATTACATATCCGGCAGGGGGTCTGCTCGGCAGAATTTGGATGATTCAGTTCATAAGAGGAGAATCAGGGTCACCATTGTTTCCCCTCAAAACACATGTTTAGTCGTCCCCTTATCTTTGGTCCCACTGGCTTAAAGTACCTAACCACTTCACAGACCAAGAGGATGTATGCCTTTTATAAGCAAAGGTCACGCAGGAGCTATTCTCCAAAGTTCATGTTTCACCACATTTGGTAACCTTGCTAGGCAAGGGTGGGTCATTGAATCACAGGTGCTGTCACTAGGAGACAGATCCATTCAAAAATGACCACCCTGCCCTCCTCCTCCTCCTCTTCCTTCTTCTTC
>PVKA01027807.1:0-30088 GCA_004027165.1 Ctenomys sociabilis | reverse complement strand
CTTTTCAGTTTTTTACATACTATTGTGATGGCATAAGTATGTGGCTATAGTCAAAGAATGCAGGCTGTCCTCAGACCACAGGTACTAATGCATTGTGGAATATGCTCTCCCTGGGGGCAGTCAGTGCCAGCTCATCTCGGCCTGCTGAGTCAGGTTCCTGCACCATCTGTGGGGTGATCCAGAAGTGTTCAGGGTGGCCGCACACGCTTTGTGGGCTAAATAATCATGTCCTGCCATTGTCAGCCCTACTCCTAGTCCAGCTTCCACTGTGTGAGTCCTGCTTTATTTTCTTTTTCTTCCATTTGTCTTTATGATGTATATTGTGAAGTTGAACAGAGAAATGATCATGGTGTCACAACAGGAGAGAACGGAGAAGGAGGGCTGGTAGCTGTGCCAGCAGTGTCCCCCAATTGGACATATTAGAGTCCAGTGTTTCATCAGAATCAGAAGTTAGATGTTGATGGCTCGCAGAAGGGTAGTGGAGAGGCAGGGAGGGAAAGAGAGGAGAAAGGAGAGGAGATAAACAGAAGTAGGGTGTGGTAAAGGAAAGACAGAAAAAGGGAGAAGCGTGGAGAAAGGAATGAATGAATGAATGAGTGAGTGAGCAAATGAATGAATACCCAAGGCATCACTCAGGTGCTTGTCCCAGGCATGTGTAGAACTGGTAGGCAGATCCCAGGTCTGCCTTTATTGAGGCTGAGTGGTACAGAACTGTGATTTGACATGGCCTGCCTGTTGCTGCACCTCTCTAACTCCTGCATCCCCCGGGATTTCTCACAGGGAAAGGGACCCTGTGCTTGGTTCCTCATGGCTGAAGCTGAACAGAATGGCATTCTCTGAGCTCAGGAAATCCTGGGCCCTCCATGAGCAGCAGTATCTCTGGCAGGCAGAGCTGAGTCCATAAACCCAGTGGAGTTAAAGAAGAGAAATAGAATGGACAGATTTACCATTCTGCTAGGGCAGAATCTAGGAGCTCTCCGAGAGACCTTGATTCTGCCTGCTCTGGGTGAGCCCATGCTGGGAACAGACTAAAGCATTGTGCGTTGTAGTATCACTGGGACCTAATAAACCATTGCCAGTCCTGATGTTTATATATTCATGTAATGCAAAATAAGCCATGAGAAGTGCCTTTCACGAATCCTCAGAAAGCATTGGCTGAACTCAGGGCCCTAAAAATGATGAGATGGGATGTGGATGTTTAAGCAGACTGGATTGCCAGTGTTTGCCCTGTGTGAGAGTAGTCTGGGCGGCTGTGGAGGGATAGTTTTTGGAGCTGGGTAATGGCTTCTAAACTGGCTGAAATGAAAGTGACTGTGCCTTTGCTCCTCCTGTGCGTGAAGCAGATGCATGATTGAGAGAACTGGAAGCAAAGGTCTCCTCAGAGGAAGAGGGCTGTGTGTCTCTCATGAACCATTTCTGTGCACAATGTGATGGAATGTTCTGGAAGATGGTAAAATGGATCCCGTGGGAAATTTCATTTTCCTCAGCATTCCAACAAAGAGATTGACTATTTGGAGACACAGGATAATTGAGACCAGGGGCAGGGGGCTCTATGTTATGGTTTAGATCTAAGAAGACCCCCAGAGACATTTGTGTTTGGAGGATGACTGGATTATGGGGGTGCCTGCCTGACTTGCTGTTGGGAAGTGGAGACTGGTCAGAAGAGAAAGGTTATTGTGGGTATGACCTGGAAGAGCTTATTTCTCTTCCGGCTCCTCCCTTGATTCTGTTTCCTGGCTGCCATGAGAGGAACAGCTGTCTTCACTGGGTTACTGCCCTGTCATCTTGCCTTGGAGCCCACTGTCTATGGACTTACATATGAAACAAAATAGACCTCTCCTCCCTTAAGTTGCAAGTGCTGGGTATTTTTTGCTCAGCGCCAAAATGACTAAGAGAATTTGGTTTCAAGTCCTGACCCATCATTTGGTAATGACGTTTCACAAATTCCTCAACCTCTTCAAAGCTTCATTTCTGCCTCTGTACAGATGGGGAAAAATCATGGAACCTACCTTTGCAGAGTTCTGCGGTGATAAGTGAGATAAGCTAGCTAGAGTGCTTGGTTAGCAAATGCGTTGAGCCAATGTGTGGTACGCATTAGGGACTTTTCTGGGCCCCTCTGCTGTTACTATTAGAAGAGGAAGTAGTTGGGGCTGGAAGTGTAGCTCAGCAGTAGAGTTTGCCAAGCGTGTGAGAGGCCCTGAGTTTGATTCCCAGTACTACCACCATTAAAAAATAATAAGGAAGTAGTAAAACCCAAGAAAGGGTACTACCTCCTACCCAGTGCCCACCGACTAATGACTTTTGGGTAGTGGTAGAGGGAAGAGAGATTCAGGGAGCCTGGACTTACGTGTCCCTCTCTCCGTGGGCCACCCCTGGGGAAGGCTCATAAGAAGAAGATGCAGTTTCTTCCTAGGAGCACAAAAACTCCAGACAACCAAACCTCCAAAGTCAACGAGGAGTAGGACAGAGTGAATATAGATTAAGACAAAGCAGTTGGAAGGCCCTTGAATAACAGTTAAGGAGGTCAGTGATAGGAGACAGAGAGCCAGGGAGTGGCTGAGGGATGGAGGAGTGTGGATTGGAACAGGATTAGCTTTTGCTACTTGGTGACTTGCAGTACAGTTGAACCTAGGGTTACTGCACCACTGAGCTATGTCCCTGACTGACCCTTTTATTTTTCTATTTTGAGATAGGATCTTGCTAAGTTGTCCATATGGGACTTAGACTTGTGATTATCGTGCCTTGGCCTCCCTATGTGCTGGGATTATAGGCAGGCCTAACTTCATTTTAATCTTAACCTGTCTGTCCTTTGCTTACAAGGTTCCTAGTTCTGGGCCAAGGTTCCTGTATGCATCCTGGTGGGACAGGCCAAAGGCTTTGGGGAGGTTCTCAGCATCTGGCCACAGCATCATTGGTGAGGAAGCATTGCTGAGGTCATATGGACTGATGGGCACATGGAGCCCAGGGCCTATGGCAGAGGCTGGAGCTCAGCGCATCTGCATTTCCAGGGGTTCCAGAAGGCATGACCCTATGAGGAGCAGAGGCAGTGAATTTGAGAGTTAGAAAGCAGCACACAGGCCCAGGTGAGCCAGAGGAGAACTGTGTGCTGTGCTGTGTGAACCCAAGAAGTAGGAGGTGGGAGAACCAGTACACAAGGAGTGGAGACAGCAGAGCCCAAGATGGACCCTGAGGTCACTGAGAGCAACCTAGCTTTGCCTTGCTTAAAAGGCTTGATTTCTCGGTCTCAATTGCCATCATCTGCAAGAGAGAGCTCACTCTACTGCAGGATGAGATCACAGTGTTGGTCACAGTGGCAGAGCCTGAGTCAGCATAGATGCCCCTGGGCGTGACAGTTTGCAGTTGTACTGGATGTTTTGGCACAAAGGATGCTTTTGTGATGCTATTTGGTCCAGGCCTGCTTCCCATACATGGTGACCCTAACCGCTCACCTTAGGGCTCATCTGCTGTGTCTCATCAAGGAAGTAAGGGACGCTAAGATGTTGACACAGCAGCGATCCCAAAATCTCATGAAAACCTTCTCAAGTCCACCTTAACATCTCCAGCAAGCTCTTTTTAAAAAAATTCCAGAGTATATCCTGTCTCTACAAAGAGAATGGAGCCATTTTAAGATTTGGGTTGTTGTGGTTTAAACTGATATCTCTTTGCACTAACATTACAGAGAGTTTGCTTTGGGAAATACTGAATCTGGAGGTCATGTTTGCCAAGTTCAGAGTCGGCCGGGTTACCCTGCATCACTGCTGCTTACTCAAGTCACCTGCTGATATCAGGGCTGCTGTGCAGTCATACTGACGTCACTCATTACAACTGCATCACAGTCTTGTGCACTAAGATGGTGATTCTAGAGACCAGGCGCCCACGCTGCAACCCAGAACCCACTTACTTATGGCCAAGTACCAACACTACTGTTAAACCTGAACAGTAGTTTGGAAAAATCAGCCACTATCCGATGCTCAGCTGCTAGGGTGGTGTGGCTCATGGGCTGACAGAGAGGGCTTTGGGTGCCCAGTGCAGCACACATGCCAGTAGGTGTCCCACCACTGCTCTAATGCAGGAATTCCACATTTTGTGTAAGATTTCACTGCATGTAACATTTTTGTATATTGAGAATATACTGAAAATTACCAGTTAATCCAGACTGGGGAAAATAATTTTTTGTCATCTTCCAAGCATTGAGTTATTGTAGCATCTCCCTCACCCCAGACCCTCAAGTTGGTCCCTTTCTTTCTTCCTTTGGGAATCCACCATCCAGCAAGGTAGACACCACTTTATGTCACAAATCATTTCCTCTTTCTGGAGGACTCTGATGTCTGTAAGATTTAAGGTTAGGTCAGCTCACATTTTGGCCTTCCAATAGACTGTGGTCCATTTTGGACTGTTAATGGAACATACAACAGATAAAGGAGAAGATCTGAGTGGCCTAAGGACACCTGTCCTGGAGGGTGACAGAGTTTCTCAACATTATTGCTGCCTTGTCTTACACCACTTTCCGAATAATGGGACTTGCTTTGCCTGCACCATGGTAAAAGGTGGGCTACATGCCAACCAATGAAGCCTAAAGAGAAAGAGATATTTCTTTTGGTTCTCCTTCAATCCCAAACTGTGTGCCAGGGAAATAGCTGTGGCATAAGTGTTTGCCTGGCAAGCACAAGGTCCTGAGTTCGATCCCTGCTACAAAAAAAAAAAAAATGCATATTGTACAATCTCAAACTGCATCTTTTTTTTTAAAAAAAAAACAACATCAAGGCAAATATTGTGGTAGTTATATGTTTATTCTTTTGTGAGGGGTGGTGCTAGGGAAGCAACCCAGAGCCTCCCAGGTGCTAGGCAAGTGCTGCACCACTTGGCTGTGTCCCCACCCATTGTCTTGGTTCTTAAGCTGAGCTTGCCTCCAGGATGTTAGGCAGTATAATAACGCCGCTCTGCTTTCTTTTGTGTGTATTTCTCTGCGATTTTTGATGGGTGTAAAGTGCTGCTGGTTTTCTGTGTACCATGGTAAGATAAAACTTCTTCTGAAAAGGAACTTAACAATATCATGCCAAGTGGAAGTCCCTTATGGAGAAAGGACCATTGTCCTAATGCTGCCCTGTCATCTTCTGAAGTGCGGCCCAAATTCGTGAGCACCATGTTCATTTTACATGTGTGTACATGAAGGCTTGCAGGGGTGACTTGATTTAGGCTCCAAGAGAGGACGTGAAGCTCCTCATTGTCACTGTAACTGAGGTAGTCAGAGATAGGGTCAAGAGCTTCAAAACCTTCCCATATTCTCTTTAAACTCCCTTATGAACCTCTCTATATAATCTCTTTGAATTGTTTTCTTCATTGAAGCATTTTGAAGTCGTATTCCAAGAATAGATTAGAATTAAGTATGTTATTTAAAAAAATGAAAAGCAGTTATGATTATAACAATGCTGAAATAATCGCCATTGCATTCTTGAAATGTTCCAACATCACACGATAATTTTTTTAAAGTTAAATAAATTTACTGAGAAGCAGCTGAAACAACTTGAGACCTGTTAAAATAATAAATGGGCTAATATGAGCAGAGTTTAAAAGAATCTTAAATTATTCCATTCAATTTAATATAAGCAATTTTTTTTTAGCTTTTTTAAAACCCTGAAAAGCAGCTAAAACAAATACAAGGCAGAGTCAATGATTGCAAATCTGAGTAACAATCAAAGACCATTAAAAACTAGAAGGCTAATTTAGAACACAGTAAAATGATAACATATTTTTCTTTTAATAAGGGTCAAATTAAGTTGAAAAAAAAAAAAAAAAGCTTGGAGTACATTAAAATGGACCTGCTCATGATCTTTATCCAGCCACAGTGGTGTGCAGCTCAGCCTGGAAGGACTGGGGACTCTTTAGGAATGTTGAGAAAGTGTGTTCTTCATCTTGTAGTTTGTACTTAGCTAATTTGCTTGCCAGGACTGAGGGTTTCCATGAGGTAACAAGAGTAGGAGGCCGATATCAGATGAGGGTGACTTGACAAATTCAGCCATTGGCAGAGCAATCAAGAAACCCAGGCATAGTGGTGCACCCCTGTAATCCAGGCACTCGGGAGGCTGAGGCAGGACCCTCAACCGTGAGTTCTACATCAGCCTGAGCAACACAGTCAGTTCATTTCAGTCTGAATTCACACCTGTCTCAAAAAACAAACAGATTAAAGAAAGAAAAACAAAGAAAAGGGCAGGGAAAAATAAGGAACTTTAGCACAATGAACAGACCAGAATAACTGATTAAGCTTGGGGTAGGGAAGATAGCTCAGTAGAATAAGTGCTAGCCTGGCAAGCACAAGGCCTGAGTTCAATCTTCAGTTTTGGAAAAAAAAAAAAAAGTTGTTAGGCTTGTTGAATCTTGGTGACCTCTTTCTGTTGAAAATCAGTTTGTAAAAAAAGTAAAATAAAAATTGGTTTGTTTTCTAGGGGATTGGTGAATAGAATTCTAAAAAAAAATGTATTAGTTGCTCATTGTTGTGGATTATCCCAAAATTTATTGGCTTAAAACAACAGTGAATATTTACCTTTCCCCCAGAGTTTTAAGAATTCAGAAGTGGCCTGGCTGGGTGGTTCTGGTTTAGGCTCTGGAGGCAGCAGGCAGGTTCTGGCCTGCACCGGGGTGGACTGACAGAGTGGCCTGCTCATCAATGCTAGTGGTGGCTGGGGCATGACTCCTTCCCACAAAGTAGCTTCTTTGTCATTCTCTATTGGTGACACAGTTCAGTCCTGATCCAGCAGGTGAGACTATAGGGAGGCTTGCCCACAGTGGGCTCAAATGACTTGGATCACGATATCCAGACCAAGAATTGCACCTACACTCAACACGTACAGGGTTTTTTCAAACAAAGTACAACTACTACTTTTATATGCAAATGCTATTTGCACTATAGTAGGCATCATAGATAGTTTAAAGGAGACAGGAGGATCACATAAATAACACGCAAATACTGTGCCATTTTCCAATAACGCACTTGAGCATCTAAGGATTTGGGTACGCACAAGGCTTCCTGGAACCCACTCCCCTCACACATGAAGGGATGGCTGTCTAAGAAGGCACCAAGAGCTGGGAGCCATTTGTCTGCAGACCACCACCATGAAGAACAAAGGACAGTGGCACAGGAGAGGAACCCATGCTTCCCCTTGGCCACCTTACAGTAGGAGAAAACCCAAGAGAAAGACAACTGGTGGCATCTTAGGAAAGAAGGAGGAGCCAGCCAGGTTCCCTGTGAGGCCAGGTGCAGACCAGATGGCCTTGTCCTGCTGGCTAGTGAGGGACCAAATCAGAGCGCAGTACAGGGATGCATTACCACAGTGTGTACCACGCTGCTCCCCAGAATCAGACTGCAGGGTTTCATCCTGGTTGGGGTCCAGGAGGGTCATCATAAGCACAAAGCGATGTATAGTAGCAGAGCCTCCTATAGAACTGAACATGTGTGGTGGAGAGGCAAGAGAAAAACCAGCTCTTAGGAAGAAGAGGAGGCAACCTCAGCCCGGGCCGCCTGTGTATTCCTCTGGAGGTGCACTGGATTACTAGGTGGTCTGACTCAGAAGCACATGCATAAGGAATACTTTTGCTGCAGAAACTTTAAAAATGCAAATAAGCAAGAAAAAATAGACCTAATCTGTAACTTCTACTCAAAGAATGCTACTACAATGGTGATCTCTATTTTCTTCTAGTGATTTGAATGTATCACTGTTGTGGTGTGTGTAGAACATGTTCATATGTGTGTTTTACAAAAATGGTATCACACCCCCAGGGCACACAGCATTCATTTTTAACATCTACCCATGTCTTGAAATAATTTCACAATAGCAGTGTTTCTCAATCTTCATGTCATTATTGTCCCCTAAGGAGCCTTTCTAATGCCAGCATGATATTTTAATACCACAGAGAGAGGGTATACCTGTTTTATGCTGTGGTCCTTTGGAGAACTACAAGTAACTGTCATAGCTAAGGTTTCTTTTTGCGACCTCTCAAGAGTGAGTGCTTGCCCTCGTATCAGTGCTTGCACCCCTTTTGTGTAGCTTCATGTTGTCTCATCACAAAAGTGTATGGTAACTTATGTATGTAAACCCATACAACTATCTGTGCTGAAAATGAAGATTATTTTCAGGTTTTATTTGTTGCAGGCAATGTTACAGCAGACTTTCATACACATGCAAGACTTGTTTCTTTCATCCAGAAGAACGAGACATTTATTTTTCACCGCTAGTGTAATCTCCTCCTTTCCCTGTGATTTTAAGACTCTCAGTTTTCACTTCATTAATCATTTTAATCACTCCTGAGGACCCACCTGGTAGCAGCCAGTTGGAGGCTGGCACTGGTGATAGAGTGGTTGAAAAAGCAATTTTGTCTTCACAGAATTCCCAGCCCAGAGGAAGAAAGGAGTCACATGGAGGAAAGAAAAGGAGGCAGGGAGTACAGGTGTCTGGAGAGGCCTGTACAGAAAGCTCTAAGGTTGCAAGCACCCATCCTCCTTGGAGGTCTAGGGTTCAAGGTCACATGGCCTATTGATGCTGCAAACCCCAACTTCCGCACCTGCGCAATGGACTATAATTTTTTTTTTTTTTTTTTTTTTTTTTTTTGTGGAACTGGGGATTGAACTCAGGCCTTCGCACTTGCCAGGGAAGTGCTTATTACACTAAGCCATCTCTCTGGCCCAGCAATGGACTAGAAATAGAAACTGTACAGGGTTTTTTTCAAACTTTCTGTGGTTGGGGCTCAGTTAATTAAATGCCAAGGCCAGAACAGATAGAAGTCAGAGAAAATGCTCAACTAGAGCTTGTTTGACTTCTGAGCATCACACTAATTAAACAAGAGAATATCTAGAAAGTCTAGGCAGAGTCTAGTATCCAGGGGATACCATAGGGTTATGATGATAGCAATGCCAGAGAAAATAAAGGCTTTTACTGTGAAATTTTCACCTTTCATCCTTGAGTTGTTCGGGATGATATGTACTTGAAATACATTGTGACACAGCCCGTGACAGTTTCCACCTCCATACTAGAACATCTGCTTCATCATCCCTGTAACTTCTCTGCAAAGCTAGAATTTAGTCAGTTGGGTATGGCTTGGCAGGAATGGTGTGGGAGAAAGATATGGCTTGAACGCAGACTCAGTCACTGATGTGATTAAACTTCTCCAAGCTTAAGTCTCCTAATCTGCAAAGTGAAAGCAATAAATGGGCTGTAGCCTACAGACCTGTTGTGAGCATTCCAGGAGTAAATGCCTCTCTAGAGCTAGTACCAGTCAATACCTGGTCCAGGGGCTCAGTAAATGATAAGTGATGATATAATGGGGGCTGTAGTGACGATGATGATACCGATCAGTTTTGTAATGATGGTGATGGTGGTCATGATGGTTGTGATGCTGGTGGTCATGGTGATAGTGGTGTTAGTGATGATGGCCATGATGGCAATGATGGTGGCAGATGGTGAAGATGGTAATGATGATAACCATGACAACAGTGGTAATGATGGTGGAGTGGTGGTGGTGGTAACAGCAGAGGTGCAAAAGTGAAAAACTGCAGTGTGAATAAGAAATAACTTTCTGGATGCAGTCTAGCTGTGGCTGAGATCAGTGGCAGGGGAGGGGAGTGGGAGCTTATTTGTGGACTGAATGAAACTCATTCCGCTGAGAGAGTGGAAACAATAGAGTTGCGTGTGGCTGGCTGTGTCCCTAATTCTCATAGCGACTCTGAATCTCTGTAAGCTGCGGTTGTTCACGTGTGACTCGGGAAGAGGGCAATCTTCTCACTTGAAGAGTGACCACCCTGGAGGCAGTGTGGGTGGAAGCATCTGTTGGGAGGCAGGACCAGCCAGGGCTTTGTTCTCGAGCTAGGGATTCATAAACAGTGGAACATTCTCTTCATTCCATTTCCTGGTTCCCCTGCTGCACAACCAACTTTACATCATTCATAAGATCAATTCACTGATGCTTTAGTATATTCGAGGAAGTATAACATTTATTTTACTTGTGAGTGTTTCATTGTGTTTATCTTATCTCTCTAACACATGAAAGTTCTGTGAAATCAAAAATTCTATTGATTTGAATCTCATCTCCTCTCTTTTTACCCATGATTTTTCAACTCCATACCCCCAAATTCTTTGCAGTGCTAAACGTATAATGGGCAGTCAATAAAGAAAACTATATTTGGAGTTATTTTCTACAAATCCTGCTTTTTTTCTCTCCCTTTTCTTTACCGCACTCTCTCTGTCATGCATGTTCAAGTACACAGAGATAGCAAGCTTGTCTGGTTAAATGTTCAGTGGCTTGCTAGTGACAGTAAATGTGTTACAGTGTGGGGCTCGGGCCCTGATACCATCAGGTCCTCCATGTGGAGTAGATGGTGAGTCCTCAGTGTGAGTAGCCAATGACTGACCACTGCCTCCTCCAACACAGAGCTCCCACATGGCGCAAGGGCCTTGCCCTGTCCTGCCTCGTGACTGGCCCTGTGTCCTACTTTCCCAAATCCTGGCTCATAGAAGCCTCTGCCCCTTCCTGGTACTGCGGGGACCCTGTGACCCTTCTGCTGTTAATCAGCTGTTTTGCTGTGCTTTATCCTTTGGCTTATTTTTATTTCCTCTATTTTCCTTTCTTTTTAACTCAGTCTTCAATCATGTAGTCAAGCCCTCTGAGTAGATGATGGTGGCTGTCTGGGGACCTCGAGTTGCCTTTCATCGCTGAACTGAGAGAAAACCTTTTAGCATTGCCGCATGCCTGAGTAGACATGAAGGAAGAAAAGCTAATTTTGCCATAGGAGAAAAATTGATCTCAGTTGGATAACCTCCAAATGATATAGAGGAAAAATGATCTCTCATGCAGGTATTTAATTGTTAAATTAAAGGTGAATTTAGGGTGAAGGAAAGGTGATCTATTAGATCTCTTTGATGAATCTAAGAGGACTTTAAAAGCCTCTCTGAATCTTTTCTGCTAACACAGTTACCAAATGTCATTTGTGGGATCAATGCCAAGCATTATATTGGGAAGTTTGGCACTGTACTGGGGAAGTACTTTTTAATAAACATAAATGGCATAAAACTATGAAAAAAAGAAAGAAAGAAAGAAAAATGATCTCTCAACCTAAAAGTACCTGGGACAAGCTCATGTTCTCTAAAACTGAAGAATGAATTTTAGGAACAAATGGAGGTTATGAACAGAATATATTTATTGAGGGAAAGAAAACTTCTGTCCAAGAGAGAGACAGGAGGGGGGCCTGAGCAATGTTTTCCCCAGGAAGCTGTCTCTTCCAGGAACTTTTATAGTGTAAAACCATGTGGTGAGACAGATCTAAGGTGGAGAACATGGGAACTCACTTAGTTGGGCATGAAGTGGGACAAAACTATGGTCAACCAATGAGATTACAAGCACCATTGCTCAGGTAAAATGATTAAATCCAGTACCAAATGGGGAAGCAAGTCGTGTAGCAAGCAGGCATGAATATGGGACAGGGTCTCTTCCTGTTGGGGGCTGGGCTACTGACTCACCTGGGCTCTTTCAAGGTGATTAATACCTATTTAGAATATCAATCCCCGATGCCCATCCCTAGGGAAGTATGTAGCTATATGTTTCCTCTTTTGTCCTGAGGTGTGGCCCATATGGGAGTGTCTGTTTCTTTCAAGTTGCAAAGTCACCTTGTTTTCCATCTTGTCTCCTTGAGGGTCTGGTCCTGTCAGACTGCCTATGATATTTCTATGTAATTCAGCTGCCTACAACAATTTCACTTTACTTTGTGGCTTTGCTTTCCTCTACCTACCAGCAGCTGGTCAAGGCCTGAAGAAAGCCCTAATGAAGATAGGCATTGGCCTGGCATAGTGAGCACATGCCTATAATCCCACACTCAGGAGGTTGAGGCAGGAGGATCATTGCAAGTTTGAGATGAGCCTGGGCTACAAAGTGAGCTCAAGGACAACCTGAACTACATATCTAGACCCTGTCTCCAAAAAAAAAGAAGAAAAGAAAAGAGGCATGGAAGGGCCTTATCTCAAATTGATGAAAGCACTTTATGACAAGCACACTGCCAACATCATAATACATGGGAAAGAACTGGAAGAATTTTCCCTACAGTCAGTAATAAGACACAGTACCCACCATGGCCACTTGTTTGTCATAACTACGAACTCATCAAGCTATCCTTATTCACAGATGCCATGATCCTTTATTATATAGAAGACCTTCCAGAAGCAAAAAAAAAAATTCACTGAAATAGCAGAGATACAAAATCAATGCACAGAACCCTCATGTTTGTTCTTTGATTCACTCAGCCACCAGTTTGCCATTCAACAAATATTTATCAAGGTGAATAAAACTGATAATACATTGCTACCCAAGAGCCTACGTGCTAGCCAGGGTGCATGAATCACCACATTGTTTAGTTGGAACTTTTTTTAGACTCTAAACCTTGGAAAAAGTCCACTTTCCAAGGCTTATGCTGAACCAGACAATTGTCGCCAGTTACTTAAGATCAGGGTTCAACTGACGTGAGCGTCATGACACAGCACTCTTGATTTTATGATTCATAGAATAGAAAGTTATGATTATCCTCAGATGTCAGATTTATACACCATGTTCAATGCAAGGACAAGTGGTGTCATGAAAAAGCAAGATTCAAGTCATGTACGCTTGCTGGGACTCAGTTTCTCCATTTGCCAATTGAAGGGCTCAGATAATCTCTGAGATTTCCTCTAACTCTCCATTCCAAACGCTTTGGTACGGTGAGGTCAGCGCCTTTTCCTAAAGAGCTTTTGGCCTCATTTTTGCCAAAGGCAGAGCCAGGGTATGTGAGGAATACCAAGCCTCTGTTCTGCTGTCTGGCCACAAAAACATTGGCTGCCCTCCGCATGTACTGTACATCTGCGGGTGCTGCGCTGTGGCCCAAAGTTAAATTTAGATAAAAATCAGGAGCTAAAAATATTCCTAGCTTTCCTGACAGGTTGTATCCATCACCATGGGAGGAAAAACAAGGACTAGCTGCCTGGCGACAGGGAATGGGCTGGGCTGAGGCTGAGGTCAGGCCATGGCTGGAATCTTGCTGCCTTGAAAAGATGGAGATGTTTCCCAGGAAGCCTGACGCAGACTGTGGGAGGACTTGGCCCGAGGAAGTTCACTTGGAGGGAAGGAGGGCCAGACCTCTGAGTGACCCACACTGGCCATTAACTTCTAGAAGGTTCTTTTAGGAAATCCAAATCCTGAAACTTCCTGTGCTGCTTCTTTAGCAGCATACCTTAGAGTTTCTTCAGCAAAAAGGCGTGTTTTAATGGAGTAGAAAGGTGAAGATTGGGTCGGTATGGTCTTTGGTGGGACACTTGGCAAGCAATATGGTGGACCTTTATTAGTGATCAGCTCTGCTCATATGACTGACGTGGTCTTGCCTTTCTGGGCCTGTGGTTGCCCACTGTAAGACTATAAGGCCACTCATGTGAAAGGTCTGTGATAACACATAGCAGACATTCAATCCATATTTAACATCATTGCTCTAGTGTAGTTATACCTTCCAGGGCCAAATGAGAGGTGGCCCTGAGTGGGCCCTCCTGGGTATTTGCCTGAGAAGGGCTCATGGTGTATGGAGCCCCTAGAGTGTGGCTCTACTCAGAGTTCTCTCACCTACTGACTCTAAGACCTTGACTAAATTCATCTGCCTGAGTCCATTTCCCACCCCTCAGAAGTGGGTCAGACAAATGCTTTGTAAAGTTATTATAAGAACTCCATGAGGTGGCATGATCAACACATTTATAGCAGGTTCATCCATGCATGGCTGTCCCATTGGGTGGCTTATACCACCTCAGGCCACCGAGTGGGACCATCCTGCATGTACCCCCGGCCATGCAAGCTGGCAATACATAGTAGGTTTCAGTAAACACAGCAAATCAGGCATTGCCATGGGGGGTAGGGTAAACTCGAATGTCACACTGACACAGGTAACATCCAGACTCAGATTATTAGCTGGGAGAGTTGCTTTGCATTCTGAACTGTTTCTTTTTCTGTAGGATGGAAATAATAATAAAAACAACACAGTGATACTGTCACTGCTAATTCTGTGGCTGGAATCATGGGAAGAATTTAGCTCATGGACCTCCAGTAGCAGCAGCAGGAGTAGTACCTGCTCTCCACAGTTTCTGTGAGGACCAGGTGGCACAGTGCCTGGCTCCTGGGGCAGTCTGCAGTACATGTCTTCCCTTTACTTTTTGTCCTCTCAATTCTTTTGAGACCCAGTTGAAGAAGGCAGTCCTGTGCTCCTCTAAAGTACTGGTTTATAAACCCACTTCAAACATGTGTGTACATGTGTGTGTGCATGTGCGTGTGTGTGTGTGCGTGTGCGTGTGTGTGTGTGTGTGTGTTGGGTTGAAAACACCAGACACCATGTTGGCAAACAATATGGCAGACCTCAGTTAGTATCCAGCTCTGTTCAGATGACTGAAAAAAATTTAATATTATTTCTTTCTTTTTTTTTTTTTTTTTGTCTTTTTGAGACAGGCTCTCGCTATGCAGTTCAGGCCTGAACTTAAGCTCACTTTGTAGCTCAGGCTGGTCTCGAACTCACAGCAGTCCTCCTGCCTCAGCCTCCCGAGTGCTGGGATTACAGGCATGCGCCACCACGCCCGGCTCATATTATTTCTCTTGAGATAAGGTCTCAGTCATCCAGGCTAGGCCCAGGCTCATGATCCTCCTGCCTACTCACTTGATTTTTCTCATCTTTGCTCTCTGTCTCGGCTGCCACTGTCCCTGTACCATGGCTCTGTTGGTTGCCAAGAGTCAAACAGATGCAGTCTGCAGACCTGAAGTTTGGATGACACAGATGTGTCTCTGGCCATGTGGCCCTGGCAAGCATGGGGCAAGGCTGTGTTAGTTTGCTATCCCACCTATGTCACTCTGGCACATACACAGGGAGCAGAGCTATTTTCCTCTGCTCTCTTCTCAGTGGCCTTTGGCTGACAGAGTTGTCTTCCCCTTCCAGTTTTCTGCTACAGCCATTGAGGTGGCATTGATTGGTTTTCCTGAGGTGGTGTTTGGGCATCTCCCCAGCCACCTGGGTATAAAAAGGAGCGGGTTTGGCCTGGTGGTGGTGGTGGGGGGGGTGGCTGCCTTTCCTTGGACTCTTTCTGACATTGGGGAAGCAGCTCTGAAGTAGGACGGGCCATGGAAATTTGGATCTGACCACAGGAACACTTGGTTTCATTCGAAGACAGCTGAGTCACAGGAAGCCAGGATCACTGAGGAGAAGTAAATGTGGCTTTGTATTGAACTTCACATTCGGGGAGACCTGGAGCTATTGGTCTGCCTGACTCCGAGTCAGAGAAGATCAACTTTTATGAAATGATTGTCTCTTCATTCACTCAGTAAATGCAGAAACCTGCTATGACTGCAAGAGGGCATGAGGTGAACCCCAGAGGTCCCCTCTGCTAGGATGGTGCAGTCCAGCCCTGGGGCCAGTAGAGGAGCCCAGGGGTTGGGGCAGAAGCCCGGGCTTCATTCTCTGCCCAGCCTTAGTCAGTTGTGGGAACTGTGGGCAGGAGGAAAGGCACATTGCTTCCCAGAAATCTGGGGTCCCACCATCTGCAGGGAGTCTTCCCAGGAAGGGGAGGTTACAGTTGCACAGAGTTGATGCTGCTTTACAGTTTCTTTCTTCTTTCTTTCTTTTTCTTTCTCTTCTTCCTCTTTCTTCTCCTTCTCTTCTTCCTCCTCCTCTTCCTCCTCTTCTTCCTTCTCCTCCTCACTGTTTTCTCCTCCTCTTCCTCCTCCTCCTCCTCCTCCTCCTCCTTCTTCTTCTTCCTGGTCCTCCTCCTCCTCTTCTTCCTCTTCCTCTTCTTCTTCCTCTTCCTTTTTGGTACTAAACATTGAACCCAGAGCTTTTACACAGAGTTTTTATTTATTTATTTACTTTATTTTTTATTTTGAAGAAAGGTCTCATTATGTCACTAAATTGTCCAAGCTGGGCTGGAACTTTTGATTTTCCTGCTTCAGCCTCCCATTACTGTGGGATTACAGTGTGTGTCACCACACCCAACTCACGAATTAGCTATTTGTCCTCTGAACTTAAGCTTCCACATCTCTAAGAATACATAATGCCATTCTGTTTGTCTGGTCTTGCAAGAAGCAGGCCCAGACTTGAGATTCAGTATGCCGAGGCTTTCTTAGGGGAAACATACTGGGAGAATGAAGAGTGAATTTGACCACATTTGAAAGGATGGGAGGTGGAGGTGGGACAAATCCTGCATTACTAACCAGGGTCTGCAATTGCACTAGGGAGCCTTGGTGGTCAAAGCCAGAGGAGCCCTGGGTCTCCCAGGAGTAGTCTTGCCTCAGTGCTCCTCTGGGATCAGCTTAGGCCCCCAGCAGCAGAGTGTGGGAAGCCCAGCCTCATCCCAGAACCACTGCAGGACAGATTTCAGAGCAAGCAGCCGGGGCTCTTGGTCAGCTCCACTGGCTATGATCAGAGATCTACAGAGGGCATTTGTGCCTATGGGTGGTGTGGATACCCACCATGGAGTCCTGTAGGGCTCTGTGAGGATAAGAGGAGGAAGATGTAGGGAATAGATGTTGTAAGTTTTAAGGATGATGTACAGTGATGTACAGTGTGTGTGTGTGTGTGTGTGTGTGTGTGTGTGTGTGTGTATATGCATGGGCTGCAGAAGGAAAAATACCCGGTGTGCAAAATCAGGAAACCGTGGGGGAGGAAAGAGTCTGCATAGATCTTTCTAATTACTTCCTTCATTTAATCCTCCAAGAACACAGAGAAGTCAGGTGCAGGGCTCAGCAAGCTAGAGTGCAGCGATGCCTGGGATGTGAGCCCTAGTTAAAGTCTGATGGCATGAATGCTTTATGGTTCAATCACCATATTGAAGGTAGAGGTCATTAACCCAGAAGGTAGCTGTGTCTGCGTTTGGCCGCCTGTATGTGCAGCCCCTGTGATGGTGCCTGTATCCAGAAGGTGCTCCTCCAGCACTGGGGTGGTTAATCTGCAGTCTGACTGTGTGCTGAGCCTTGTGAGCTTGCATCACCCAGATTCTATTTGAGAACCCCCCTTTGAAGTCTCCATGACAATGCTGCTCCTTTGCATAGAGTTTGGGATGGTTGAGTGGAATAGGCATCATCTCTCTCTGGTGCCCTTGGGATTGTGTCAGAAAGCAGCACTTGGGCATGTGCTTTCTGGCTGAAGAAACTGAAGGTAGCAAAAGACTTAGTGCTTCAGCCCCAGAGTCTGAGCTGCCTCTCTGAGTTCCTGGGCTGAAAGGCTCTTGAGAGGAACATTCTTGAGTCCTTATCTTGCAGACCAGTCATATATTCTGTGGGTGGGTCCCAGCCCACCTCAGCCCACCTCAGCCCCCTTGTTACTGCCTTTGCCACCATTATATGTTGTGGAAGTGGAGAATCGCCCATCAAGATTTCAAACAGCTGCTTGTTTTAGCTTCCGCCTCCGAGGCATGGCCTCTCTGACTCCAGCTTTCTCACCCTCAGTGTGTTCTAATTAGGCTCAGCCTTTCTCTTCCGTTGGCCGGGAGCCTTGTCATTCTGGCATCTACAACTCTGGACGGGAAAAATGTGGATTTGAGTGGCTGGCAACGGGTACAGTGCAGACACACAGTGACTGCAGAGGGCATTCCCATGGCATCAGCCAGGGCATTTCTGTTTTCTCAAGAATCAGCCAGACAAAGGGGACAAGTGCCATGGCTGTCACTGGGGAATAGTCTTAGGTCATGCTTTATGGAGTGCTATTACTTGCTCAGTAAAGGCAGCATCTACATCAGACACCTGATTTTTAAGGTTGTATCAAGCAGACAACAATTTTTCTTGTGCGACTTGGCAGATGCTTATTGGAAAACTGTTCATTTTAGCTGACAAGACAGTGCTGAAGGAAGTTGCGGCTTCTTCCCCTCTCTCCTTCCCTTTGGTCCTTTATCCTCAAATAACATTTATCAGCTATTTCTTTTATGCCAAGTATGTGGAATTCAAAAATGAGTAAGATGCAACCTCTGCCTTGAGAAACACTCTGCCATCAGGCCTGTTGTTTGTTAGAATCTGAGTGGGTGAAAACCTTTAAAGACACTGTTTGAAGGTTTAGAATTGACATTATGGAGAATTCACATCATGTATAATAAGATACCCCCAGCACTGAGGAAGCCAGAGTAGTACATCAACAGCTGTAACATCCATAAACTGAGAATTTATTTAGCTCTTTTCCACAAGATAGTCCAAATACATAGGGCTAATTTTTCTTCATGACACGTAACCCAAAAACCAAGGGATAGTCAGGGATAGTCTTACTTTTTCACAAATTGGGAGTGAAACCAATGCCTGATTACCTTACAGCACTTTCTCTTAAGAGGTAAACATTAGCAGCCTTTCTGAATTAAAGGTCAGAGGAGAGTTTGGGGATGAAGCCCACGTGGGAAGGATTTGGCTCATGTCCTGTGTGCTTACTAAACATGCAATAAAATTGGTAGCTCACATTTTTATTGTTAGTGTCATCATCATTCTTGTTGCTTTCTCATCCTCTAGCTCTAGGGGCAGCTGGTGCAAGGCTGTCACCTAGAATCCGTGGAAAATCCCCCAGGGCCAAATGACACTGGACTTGGCATTGGTCAAGGCTGTGGTCAAATGCTGGTCCAGTCTCAGGGCAAATGTCTCCATGTGCCAGAGTCTGACCCAAGTCCAGGAGAAGAAGCAAAAGGGCTCCCTTTCTCCAGTTCTCTGAACTATCCCTTGGCAGCTTCTAGTTTGTTGCTGGGTGTATTCATGGCCCTTGCAACTCTCAATGCTGTCAGCAGATACAGTATATGGGAGAAGATAAACACAAGCCTTCATGGAAGCTGCCCTGTTCCCGTGTGGGATGAAGGAGGAATAGGTTTCAAAGTTTGCTGCTTTTTGAAGCTGCACATTGAGAACCAGAATGTGGCCAAGTGACAGAGTGGAACAGATGGGCCAGGGCTGTGCCAGATTTCAGAAAGAGCCTCCTTTCTGAGCAGAGTGCATGGCACTCGGGCCCTGGGCGGGTGGATGCACACTCGGCATGCAGCTGTCTTGTGTGGCTTGGGCTGCACTCATCTGTGAAGCATGCTGGATCTGAGAAATGAGTCTTGGATCCCAGGTCACGTTAACATCAGAATCATCTTTTATTAATTATGTAAGACAATGGTTGTGAGAGGCTTAGAACTGCATGTAGCACGTAGGTCATTCTCGGGAAATGCATGCAGCATCCTCACCAACAGCATCTTCTTCTCCCCCAGGTGGTAGGCTCTTTGCCTACCACCAGGACTGTTGGCTTTGGAGTTGGTATTTCAAAGAAAATAACTTCCTGCTCTGTTTAGAATTAGAACCACGTACCTGTCTCCTCAAAAAGTTCTTATCCCTTAGAATCATCAATAAATTAGATTCTTCAAAGGCATAAGCTATCATATTTCTGCAAGATGTGCTCTCAGGACTCCCAGGGTAATAAGCAGATTATGGGTGGTGTCACAAAATCTGACGAGGATCTCTTTTTGGAGAGGAGTTTTGGGCTTAATTTCAGGCTCAGGGGAAAAGGTTGTGGTGATTGATTAGTGATGTCTGTCTTGGCTGAGGAAAAGAATGAGTGGCATGTGTGCTGTGCCACCTCTACCTTTTCAAAGAAACTTCTGGGACCAGCCTTCCTGGTAAGGATGTCTGGAAGACCCATTTCTGAAGATGTGGCCATTCTGGTAGACCGCTGAGGTCCGAACAGCTGTTTATCTTCTTAGTCGTGTTTCTGGTTTCTGACTTTTAACAAGAAGTCAGTGATTGAGGGCTTTTCCACATCTGCAGGGAGTTTCCTAAAGACTTGGGATGTGTAAAATAAACCCCCCAAAATCAAAGACCCAAGCAGATGCTGGGGATTGCTTCCCACTCAAGGTCATCTTGTTGTAGAAGGATATGGGGGCAGCTGGGAGAGGCAAGATGCAGAAGGCCACACTTGAGGGGCCGGACCACAGCAAAGCACAGCCAGCAGAACGATTCTCAATTTGAAGAGGTTTAGAGGATTTTTGTATCAGAACCCATTAGGAGGAGGACATAAAGTATGTCCACTACATCCCACTCTAACAATGCATGCTCAGGGACCAGGCTTCTAGAATCTAGTTAATCAGTTGAGTGGTTCAGAACAATGGGCATTCAACTCTTATCATAAAAATAAGTTGTACGGCCTTGGCCTAAATGGTGAAGGCCTAACAATACACAGAGAAAAGTGATTGCTCGCAAGTGCACTAACCCATCACCGTGAGTGTGCAATGTTTCATTAAATCTGAAACTCAGTTTCTATGTAAACATCAAATAAATTAAAATTAAAGTTATTGAACAATTAAAACTTTTCACTAGCACTAATGGAAATTTTTTTTCTTTTTACGGAATTGGGGATTGAACTCAGGCCCTTGTGCTTGCCAAGGAAGCACTTATTCCACTGAGCAATCTCCCTGGCCCCCCTAGTGGGAATTATACACTTCATTTAAACTTTTAAAGAAGAAGTAAAGAAGTAATAATTCGAGCACAACTGTTTTCCTTAAAGTTGAAGGCTGGGCCATAGCTCAGTGGACTAAGCACCTGCTTAGGCAAGCACAGGGACTGCAGTTTGATCCCGGGTACCACATGCCATGCCAGCCCTGTCCCCAGGCGCATGGAGCCGGCCACTGAGCCAGGCATGGTGGTGCACACCTGTAATTCCAGTACTGGGGAGGCTGAAAATAGGAAGATCACTATGAGTCTGAGCTGTGTAGTGAGACCCTGTACCAAATACATTTTTAAATTAATTAATTAATAAAACATTTTTAAAAAGTTGAAGGTCATTAGTTGGAACTGTGGGTGCTACTGCTAGTCTTTAATTATATTTCGCCTTTAACCACATCTCAGTTGGTTTTACAGCACCATGTGTTAAAAAAAAAAAAAGTACCTTTCAATGAGTTAGACTTTTTAAAGTACATAAAATAATACATTTCTGCAAGACCCAGATGTAGTAGTGAATCATTTTTGTCCTGGAATTTTTTTTTTTTTTTTTTAGTGGAACTGGGGATTGAACTCAGACCCTTGCGCTTGCCAGGGAAGCACTTATTCTACTGAGACATCTCCCCAGCACCCCCCCCTGGCATATTTTTTAAATTTGTAATTTGCTTTCCTTTATTTGATCATTCAGGCATTCAGATGCAACTTCTTCTTCTTCTTCTTCTTCTTCTTCTTCTTCTTCTTCTTCTTCTTCTTCTTCTTCTTCTTCTTCTTCTTCTTCTTTCTTCTTCTTTCTTCTTCTTTCTTCTTCTTGTCTTTCTGTACAGGGGATTGAATTTGGGACCTTGTGCTTGCTAGGCAAGTGCTCAGATGAAGCTTCTTAAGCAATAAATAGAGTTGGCCCTGATCTAATTTTTTCCCGTAGAAGTAAGAGAAGTTACATAATGTAACAGAAACCTGTCGAAGTCAGCTCAACTCATGCATGAAAACAGAGAGTGATGCTGTTATTAGGCCTGCTGGAAGTAGATGCTTCCAGATACTTACTTCAGGGTCCACGCTTGGCTCACCCTTCAGCATGTGCCTAGGAAGTTCAAAGGCCCATGGGTGCCACAGAGACATTGTTTTCATAAGGGCCTTGTCATATTTGCCAAGCTCTTTGAGGCATTAGGGCAATCTCTGTGTGTGTGTGTGTACAGGTGCTTGGATTTGGTGACAAGAATCAGAGGGGAGGAAGGAAACCATTATAGTCCTTGGCTACTACACAAAGGACATGGAAGGGCTCAGCTGGGTACAATGCCAAGTCACCTCCCTGGTGCCAACCCTGAACTCCACGAGGGAGGCAAAGCAGTCATTTGCCAACCCAGGAGAGGGATGCAGGGGCAGGGCGAGAAGTTAATCTGCAGCAGTCCCGCACAGCAGCCCAGAGAACATGTGGCTGTGCCAGGGCCCAAGTGGACCTAGAGCACAGCTGGTGCCCTGGCCCTTGGGGAGCCAGGAGCAGGAGCAGCTCAGAGGAAACCCAACTACAAGACCTCTTTATTCAGTGTGTCACCCCAGGAGAAACCCCACAAATACCTGCCTTGGAGCTAACCTGAGCTCGCGATGCTCAACTGGTTAACATGTACACAGTTGTCTGAAACTGAAAGTGGATAAACTGGTCTGGCTTGATCAAGAGCTAATAAGAGGTTTCTCCTCCTGGGGTAGGGGAGAGTGCCCTTGGACATGTGCCCTGGAAAGCCATACTGCCGGGATAAGTGACCACTCTCAAGTCCCAAATGAGCTTTGGAGTCCCTGGAGCTTGGGCCCCTGGGAAGAGGCCCCAAGCAGGCTAGAAGATGGTGTTCACCAACACACATGGGGAGGACCTCTGAGGACCCTACATGGCCTGATGGAGGGCAGGGACACCTGGGACAGTCCCAGAAGTCTTTTATTGAAGGAGGATAAATTCTATCAACTATAACATGAGGACTATAATACAGCCAGGCTTGAGGACTAACAAATGATTTCTGACTATGGTATGACCTAGACAGAGGGGCAGTGTGAATTTCCACCTCTTAAGTGACAGGCAAATATCCAGGCCTTTTCCTGTATGAATGGGTGTCGCTGATAATGTCATCAATGATTATGAGGTTTTGGTACCTACTAAAGGACTGTACTCAATTCTGTTTTCCTTCCCTATGTTGCTTGTGAAACTACTATCCCTTGAAAGAAATTACTTCTTTTTCCTTTTGTTTTTTAAGCATTAACTGCTCCTTTCAATAGACCAGCGGAAAACAGCATCCTATTTCTTTATTTCTTGAAGAACTGAATTGGAAGTACATTTTAAAAATTTTTACCTTGTTTTGATGACCCTTGATTGTATACACAAGAAGCGATCCAAAAAACACAATGAATGTTTAAATTGAAAAAAAAGAAAACCGTATTGTAAAAGTCACATTGCCATTAATCTCCCTTAAAACATCCCTCTCATGCAGGGGCCAGGGATTCGATCCCCAGACCTGCCATGCCAGCCACACCCCTGGGCATGATGAGACAGGGATTGAGACTGGGCATGGTGGTGTGTGCCTGTAATCCTAGCACTTGGGATTAACAAGAGAATCACTATGAATCTGATCTACATAGTGAGACTCTATAGACCTTGTGCTAAATACAAAAAAAAAATCCCTCTCACTTTATACATTCTCAATTAACACACTTATTCTTGCCACTTTCCGAAGAGTCCTGGAAGTCCTCTTTCACATGGGCAAATAATTGCATCTTCCATCATGCCAGGGCTGTGTCTCACACATGGCTTCTGGTACAGCAATATCTGTCAAATAAAATATTTCTTTGCAGTGAGAACAGTGTCTTGTCCTCCAGCTCCTTTGAAATGCATGATGCATGGTTGCCAGCTGTAGTTGCTGTCCTGGGCAGTGGTGAGACAGGGATTCAGACTGGGCATGGTGGTGCGCACCTGTAATCCCAGCACTTGGGATTAACAAGAGAATCACTATAAGTCTGATCTACATAGTATAGATCCTGTAGGCTCTGTAGACCCTGTGCTAAATACAAAAATTCATGTTATAGTTGCTGTCCTGGGCAGTGGGATACCCCAGTTTTAAGTGGTGAAGAATCTGAAACTTAAGCTTTGAATCCTAGTTTCCCTAATTGTCTGTGTGACCTTATACCTGCCCTGCAACTGTGGCCCTCCATGAAATGGGAGGACTTCTCAGGGGTGACTCAGGCATCCCCTGCTCTGACCTGACTCACATGGAGAATTCAAAAGCCAGAAGTCTCCTTGTGTGCTGTGTGATAAGTTCTCTTCAGACCTAGGTGTAGACCACCTTAGATTTGGGAGTGTCCCGCTGTCCTGGCTTGTATACACTCATGTGTGGGACCTAGAGTCAGGCAATGAGTGATGCCAAGAGTATGCAGGCTGTTATAAATTCATGCACCACGCCGCTGTGCTACAAGGTTCTTTCTGTTCAGATTTCTCCTTTTATGGTGTTTTTAGAGAAAGTCCGAGAAGCTTGGAGGCAGTTGACAGAAGTTGCAAACACCCATACTCGGCCCTTCAGAGCTGCAGTGTGGTTGCTGTTTGTGAGCTTGTTTTCTTGTTGGGATTTGGCAGGTCTGTGACTGAAAGCTGACTAGAAGGAAAGGAGGGAGGGCCCTAGCTGGCCTCCTGTTAATGCTGGATGGAGGTAAGAGAGGAGGCAGGAGGCAAGATGGAGAGGGTCTTCCAGCTCACACCCCCAGCAGCCTGGGAAAGCCTGAGTCTCCAGTTCAGTGTGGCGAGCACTGAGGCCAGGGCTTGGCTGTTGTCTGGAGACCAGGGTCAGAGTTCTGGGGCAGTCAGTGAGAGGCAGCCAGATGGGCGACAGTGACAGAGAACACATGGCCTGCAGAGCGGACACTAACCTCATGGCCAAAGGGGTGGGGTCCCACACTCCCCAGGGAGGATCACCCCATCCACTTAAGAAGTTGCCCAAGGCCCTGCCTCTTCAAGCTCCCCAGCCCCTGCAACATGACCCTACACACCAGTCCTAAAGAGACCCTTGACATCTAAATTGCAGCAGCCTCAGTTTCTTAATTTGTAAAATGAGAACAATAAAAATCTCCCCTTCCTTGGGATGCCATGAAAAGTACACAGTGAGCATGTGTACAGAGTGCACTGAATCTCAGCTTGTTACTGGGGCTCGTCTGAATCTCTAGCTTCCAGCCTAGCATTTGCAGCTCTGCACTCCAGCCCTAAGCATTTGCTGGTTTGCCGTGGATCCTGAATGACTCTGACCCTGTGCCTGCCGTCGGAGGGCAGTGTGTCCTGCGCGTGCGAACCTGCGTTCGCACCTTGTGGGATGGGCCTCTCAGAGGTCCCGTGATTGGCTGAAGGTCATTTCAAGACCAAAGTGTGGTGTAAGTCCTGCAGCTTGGTAGGAGCTTAAGCGAGAGTCTGGAGCTCCAAGGGTCTTGCCTCAGGTGGGATCAGAAGTGCTGGGCAGGGAACCTAGGGTGTGGTCAGCCTACTGGACAGAAGGCAGTGCTGTCTCCTAGGGAGTGCCTATGGGTGGTGGCCTCAATCTTCTCTAGTGGGTTGTTGGAGGCTGGTGTTGGGGCCTTAATGAACTTCCAGAGATTTCACCCAGCTTTTAAGCGGATTCACTTGTGGAATGGGGTAGGAGGGGCTGTGTGGGTCCCTGGAGCTCCTGCAGTGGGTATGCAAAGTGTGGCCTACTCCTTCTGGATGATGTAGAACACTCCCTTCCTCTCAGCCTTCTTGTTTTCCATCTCTTCTCTCTCTTCTCCTCTTCCCACCTCTCTCCCTCCTTTTGATCCTCCATTGTCTCCTTCCTGTTAATTGCCACGTGCTATATTTTACTACTTTTTTTTAGAATAATGACCTTAATTGCCCTAATGTCTTCTTCTAAAAGTAGCATGTGTCCAGTATAAAGAATTCAAATAATTCACTTGGGAGCCAACAAGAAAGTAAAAAATTACTCCAAACCCATCACTTGTGATGAACTTGTGACCGCAGGTGGGGATCACTGTGCACATCTCTAGAGAGAAAAGAGCCAACTTCAGACGAAGAAGCTGACGCACTGTTTGATTGATGGGCTGAAGTGATTTTTTGTATCTGAGAAACAGTAGACTTTATTTAATAGCATCTCCTAAGTCCCCACTTTCCTTCTGGAGTTTAAAAATAACATAGATGATAAGGTCTCAAACTATGCTTCGGGCAGCTGGGAGGGAGGTGGTTTGTGTTCTAGAGACTGCATGGAAAGGATGAGACTCTTGCAGGGCACATGATTAGCAGAGTAAAGAAGCCAGCACATGCTCCAGGCTCAGGCTCTGGTCCTGCTTCAGACTCCAGAGGAAAGAGAAGCTGCCAGACACTACCCAAGCATATGGCCCCTCTTCCCCTTATGGGCATCAGACTGTCTCTGCACAGCTTAATGTCAGCCTCTCTAGGTTTCCTCCCTTGCTGCCTGCATTTTCCCTCCCACCCTCCCCTTGGATGCTTTGCTGGGCTAGACCTGGAAGGACCCGAGGAGGCCCTGGGCGTGCTCCCTAGCTTGTACATTCAGACCCGTTCTCCAGCATAACTGCAGCAGTAGCTGGATTGCAGGGACCCAGCCTTGGCCATGAGGTATCCTTTGTCACCCCTCTAGATGCCCCCATCCCTTGTAGTCAGCTCTCTCCCAGTGTTGGGCCACTGGACCTGCACAGGGGTAGCAACTGTTGAGTTGCAGAAGGTATTCGAGGTCCCCAAGTTTGTTGCTGAAGCTCTCTCCTCTACTCCTCCCCTCTGTCCAGCTCTACACACAATAAGAGGCTATAAAAAGGACTTTTGCTACCCTCAGCAGGTCACATGAGGTTCCTCGCACTAGGCCCTTTGTACTTGCTGGTCCATCGTTTCATAACTAGTGGAGTAATCTGTCCCTCCTCTAAAAAATCCTTCTCCTAAATGACATACCTTGTTTCCTCTATTGGTTTCCATAATAAATTACCACTAAATTAGTGGCCTGTTGTCAGGGACCCCTGCAGTGAGTCCCCACTTTTCTTTAAGGTATGAGATATATGGTGAAAAGAAAGGGCAAGAGACAAACAGCAGTGCAGCAGGGGGCTGCAGGGACCAGTTGTTCATGAAGAACAAAAGGGTCACAAGGAAGCCAGAACCTTGGTACTCACTGCTCACATGCACACTAGGGAGAGGGGATTGCGGACAGATGTGCGGGATAAGTGGGGAGGCAGGCAAGGCTTGTATGAGAGGAAACAAAGCATTTTTGCAAAAGTAACAGAACACCCAGATTCAGGTTGTGGTCAACAGAGTATGGAGCGTCATAGTTTGGGGTTTTTGCAAGAGGAACAATACAATGTAGGACACATTTCATAAGATTATTTCATAATCATCCAAAGAATCATATATAAAGAGTGCAGAAAATCTGTCAGCACACTAAAGACCAAAGAATCCAGCTGAGGGCCAGGATCCTAATATCTGCATGAGTCCACCTGAAGAGCTACAGCCCATAACAATGCTTCCCACAAGTCTAGTTGGAGGCCTAGAGCCTACAACAATGTCTGATGCAGGCCCACTTCATGGAGCTGCACTGGAAAGGCCCAAAGGTCACTGGTGGAAGCTAGAAAGTCTATGCCAGCAGGATGAAGGGTCTGTGCTAGCAGGCTGAGGGATCTGCATTGGAGCCAGGATGCAACACTCAAGGTAAGCACCAGAGCTCCCCCGAAAGTACCACCACCACCCTTAGCAACAGTCAGGGCTTGAGCTCCTCCAGCAATGAGGAAAGCTGAGTTCCCTTCAGGAAAGCCAACATGGTGACAAGCTTCTCCATGAAGCTGAGCAGTGCACCATCTCCCCCTCTGGAGCCAGGAAGGGATGCTCAAGCTGAGGACCAGAGGTCCCCTAAAATGAACCATAACCATTCTCAAGGACAACAAGATCCAGAGCTCCTCCTCCAGGAACAGCCAAGTTCATCAAGAAAGCCCACACGAGGAGGTCTTCCAGCAGAATGCCCGAGGAGAACCAGCAGCTTCCAACAGCTCCAACTGCTTCTCCAAACAGCTTTCCTAACAGCCTCTCCACAGCTTCTCCAGTTCTGCCTCTTAGGCTGTGGACAGCAATCCCCAGGTGGGTCTCCCACAGCCAGCACCACGCTAGTTCAGTTCAGCTGGGTGTAACAAGTTGACCACCAGTTAGCAATCCACCACAATGAGTAACCTGTTTTGTAGTCAATTCTGAGAAGAAATTTTCTATGGAGTCCCACAGGCCTCAGTGGAGAGTTCATCTCCTATTTCAGCCCCACAGTCTCAAGATCCATCTCTCTGAGCTCAGCTAACACTGTGAGAAGCAATGTTAGCTCAACACGCCATCTGCTTGCTTCCTGAAGACGTGTGTGCAGCACTGTCCATACTCACTATTCAAACTGAAAGCCCATTTAGGGAAATCACCTCTATCCAGCCTGCACTGCTTGCAAGTAAGCATAGTCACATTTAGGTCGGGGGAGGATTCATGGACATCCTCCACAGCTTAAATCAGCAAATTATTTTCTCACAGTTCCAGAGGGCACAAATCTGGAGTGCAGCCAGTCATAGTGTGCACACCTATAATCTCAGCACTTATGAAGCTATGACATCAGGATCAAGAGTTCAAGGCCAGCCTGAACTACAAAGTGGGACCCAGTCTCTAAAAAACAAAATTGAGGCATTGGCATGAGTTAGTTTGCTCTGAAGGGTCTCAGAGTCTTTTTTTTTTTTTTTTTTTTTTTTTTTTTTTTTTTTTTTTTTTTTTTTTTTTTTTTTTTTTTTTTTTTTTTTTTTTTTTTGGCTGGCTGAGGATGCCTTAAGGGCAGGTCTGGTAAGGCAAAGGATCTGGGGATCCAACTACAGTATCCTGAGCCTGACTGCCTTCACTTCAGTAGGCATTTAAACCACTGAGCTAATGGGCAGGCCCCCTCAGAGTCCTTTTCTTACCTCTTCCACCCTTGGTGGGCTCTAAGCCATCTCCAGCTTTTCTTAACATGTGCCACCGTAATCCCTACCTCCATTGTCTCTTGGTTGCCTTCTCTGCATGTCTCTGTGACTAAATCCTCCTCTAAATTCATATCTGGATGTCCATCATTGGATTCAGGGCCGTCTTAACTCCAAGATGACCTCATCTCAGGATTTCTAGCTTGATTACATCTGCAGAGATTCTCAGTGAAGCTACCTTTACAGTTCCCAGGGTAAGGACTAGGGCGTGTCTTGGCAGAGAAGTTCCCGCTCAATTTATTGTCTTGGCAACCCCTCTAAAAATGTTTGCACACACTCACCAGGCACACAGCAAGGTGCCAGCTGGATCCTGCTTTGCAAACCTCAGATGCTTATCCTTGGGCCTTCCAGTGTGCCCACCACCATGCTTTCAGGCTAATTTCAGAAAAAAAGTCAGTTGTAAAAATTTCTCAGCATTCAGGTAAGCACATTATTATTTCATAATCAGAAAAACAACAACAACAACAACAAAAAACTACTACTACCAAGTTGCGTCGTGAGCATTCAGGATGATTGCTGGTGCCCACCCACATGGTTGTTCTGTTGTTGGGCTGTGTAAGACATAGTCAACAGATGTGGCGTTGGCCCGCCAGAATCTACAACAGGGCTGTGGGAAAGATTTGGAAAATGATGTAATTTCAAAAGCTATTTCTCATGGCCCCATTCATGCCGCCTGCCCAGGTGGGAGGTGCCCTTTAGGTGGGAACACAAGCCAGGAATTCTAAGTACGTGTGTGGCCATAAGGGACAAGTGTGGTGAATAGTGTGCAGGTTGCAGGCAGTGGAATGTTCAAGAAGGAAGTCAGGTGACAAAGTCAAAAAGAATCTGTTTCCAGCTTTCATTGTGCTTGATCCTTTCTTCACCTGGCACAGTCTATGACATGACTTATTGTTACAGATGAGATCTGTCGTTTCTTAGTATACTTTTGTCCTGGGTCAGGTGAGCAGGTGGCATGGAGGACAGGGCTGTAGAGATTGGCTCAAAGGAGCAGTACCCCAGTAGGAAAGCACTGCAAGTGGCAGTGGCTCCTGTCCTGGGACAGAGGAGACATAGGAGGGGGTTGAAATCCAGCGACCAAAGGCTCCTGAGCAGCCTGTGATAGAAGAGCATGCTGAGTTCAGAGTTTGACTCCTTTCTTCAAATAGCAGAACAAGGGCAGCTTGAGTACAGATTTTTTTTTTTTTTAATTAACTCAAATCATTTTGTATTTTCAGTAAATCACATAGAACAAGCAGTCTGGAAGTAGCCAATGGCTTGTTAATTTGCTGTCAGTACTGTGGGGCCTCTGGGTGGCTTTTGAGAGTGCTAGTGGGACTTCTGAATGTGTAAGGGGCTTGCCACGGCTCTGACTAAGGCAAACGTCTAAGGTGAGAGGGAAGGAACTTTTTCTTAGATGGCCTTAAAATCTTCCCCAAACAGCACATTGGCCAGAAACAAGTGAATATGGTTTTCTGTTTGTCTGTTCCATTTTTGCTTTCAAACAGTATCAACATTTAAAGAAGTTGAAGCCCTGTATCAAGAATTCTTTTTGAGGGGCTAGAGGGAGATGGCTCAGTGGAATAAGTGCTTCCCTGGCCTGAGTTTAATTCCCAGTTCCGCCAAAAAA
>PVKA01027806.1:0-30107 GCA_004027165.1 Ctenomys sociabilis | reverse complement strand
CCAAAACAGGTGGAGAGGAGGTGAGAGAAGACTACCCTGGAACAAGCAGAAAGGTGCTGGGTCACAGACGAGACTACTAAAGAAACCAGGCATGGTTGTGCACAGGCACACCACGTAATCTCAGCTCTGGGAAAGGCACACGGCAAGACTTGTTAAAAAAAAACAAAAACACCCTATGCCATGAAGCCTCTAAGGCTTAGCCTCAGCCGGCAGGTCTAGCTTTTGCTTTGGGATGGTCTGAAGACACCGCCAGTGCTTTTATTCCTTCTTCCCAACTCCAGCAGGGCAGAAGGTAACCTGTGGCCAGGGTCTGGAGGGGCCCTGGGAGCGCCCGCCCCCTCTGGATGATCCCCAGAGAGATGGCAGCTCCGAGGACCAAGCACTAACTGGTAAGGCCAGGAAAGCGCATGGGGAGGCAGCCAGGGATTGGAGGCTGGACCAGGCCCTGAGTTCCCCTCTCTTTGCCTTGCAGAGCCAGGGGAGGAACCCCAGCGCCCTGGTCCCCTGGAGCCTGGCACATAAATGTGCAGCTCCTCGTCTTCCAGGAGGAAGTGGGGGGCCTCCCTGTGCCCCGGAAAGCCACTGTCACCGCCCTACCTGGTGTCTCTTCCCTCTCCTGCTAGGGCTGCAACTTCTAGAAGACTAAGGCTGGTCTGTGTTTGCTTCTTTGCCCACCTTTGGCTGATACCTAGAGTCCCTGGTGCCCGTCTCTGTCAGTCCTCCTCCACTCACCCGACGGGAGGTTAGGTGGGAGAGAGCCCACGTTGGAAAATTCAAGAAACAGAAACAGGATTTCCTTTCCACAGTTCTACTCCCCAGATCCTCTCCCCTGGGCACAGGAGACCCACAGGGCAGGTCCCTAAGATCTGGGGAAGGAGTGCTGAGAACCTGCTGGTGCCCTATATCCTCTTCACCCTCTCTCCGCTCCGCTCAGAGTCACCACCCCTCCGCTCCGCTCAGAGTCACCACCCCTCAGCGGCCCCGCCAGACCCCAGGACTGAGTCAGATCCTTCTCCACACACAGCCTCCACGTTTGGAGATCTCTCCACCCCCTCCCACTACGTGCCTGGAGGATGGACCGGCAGGGGCCGCTTCGTCGCGTTTTGTTTCTGCTTTGATGCCGGGAATGCCGCCTAGTACACGTCCTTAGAGGGGACCCGGGGCTGGGGAATCTGGTGCTCCTGGTCCCCCCGCTACTCTGTCCCCTTCCCCTTCTCCCCCCCGTTCCCAGGTCTGAATCCCTCCAGTGCTGTAATAAATCTTTGTAAATAACTGCCGAGACCTCTCTTTCAGGGAGGGAGAAGCGGGAGATGATGAGGCGTACCGACGGTGAAGGCTGGCGCCCGGTCCCTACTCCAGACCAACTTCCGAGCAGCCGCACCCCCGGCCTTCCGCGGGCGCTCAGGGGGCGGGGCTCAGCCCTACGCAATTCCCGGCTTGCTCTGGGGGCGGGGTTAGGGGCGGAAGTGGCGCCGCGAGGCGATCTCCTTCCGCTCGGAGGCGCTGCGGAGCGCGGGGCCGGACTGAGCCTGGGTCCGGAAGAGTTAGGACCGTCGCTGACATGGAGCAGGTGGGTTCTACAGCCGTCCCGGGGCTCCGGGGGTTGGTACGAAGGCGAGCTCTCGCCGCCGGATGCTGCTTCACCGCCCGGTGTCCGTTCAAGGTTCCGTCCGACCCGTCGTCGTACGGTCCCCGCGTTCTGGGTTCCGCCCCCTTCCTCTTCCCGGCCCTGGGGCTCCCCAAGGTGGGCTGGGATTCGGCGGCTGCGCCCCCCGAGAAGGCTCACGAGAGCTTTGGGAACGACGGCGGGGAGGCTAGGGGGCTGCATGGGGGCATCGAGAGAGGCTCAGGATTAGAGAAAATCTTCGCACGTTCCGTTAGGTCTGCACCTCAGTGTCGTCCGCAGGCTCCCCGACTTCCTTTGGAAATGGCTGGGAGTAACTGTCTTTTTGAGACAGGGTCTCGCTCTGCAGCTCAGGCTGGCCTTGAGTTCACTTTGCAGCCCAGGGTGACCTCGAAGTCCCAGCGATCCTCTTGATTCAGCCTCCCTAGTGCTGAGACTACGGGCATGCGCCGCCGCTTCCTGGCTTTTTTGTTGTGTGTGTGTGGGGGGGAGCAACTCTGTGATCCGAAGCACCGTTGACAGCGGGCGGGCCGGTCCCCGAGGCGCGGTCCCGGTGCCCACCCAGGGCGGCCCCACCGCCCGCCTCCCGCCTCCCCAGTCCGCCTGCCTGGTGCCCCCTCTGTAGGCCGATTCCGGGGGCCCTGCCTGTTCCCAGCATTCAGCTGTCCTGCAGTACAGACTCAGGTCCATCAGCTGCCCGCGGGACACGGCCACCTCAGGGAGCTCCCTGGCTTGCAGCCGAACCGATCTCCCCGCAGATCCCTGCTTCCCGCCTCCACTTCCTCTTCTTCCTCAGTTTGCACCTCTGAAAGGGGACCATGCCCGCAGCTAAGTTCCCGAGCCTCGGGTCTTCCTTCCTCCTTGGTGTCCACCCTCCTCCGATGTATTTCTCCTGCACGACTGGTACGGCTTCAAAGCAGCTTTTGTTGCAGTTGTTGTTTGAGACAGGGCCTCACTATGTAGGGCAGGCTGGTCTGGAACTCACAGCGACCCGCCCTCGTGCTGGGATCACAGGTGTGCACTGCATAACTGGCTTTGGTAGCATCTTCTAATCACGACTTCCTGCAAGCCAGTCTCGCCCCTGCCGGCCTTGTGTTAGAGCACAAATCTGACAGTCACTTCCTTTGTAACTCACTTCTTCCTGTTGCCTATTTTAAGAGGCTGGATCTGTGCTTGGGGCTTGCCCCGCTCTCAGCTTCTGTTCCCAGTTCTGTTCCCTCTGACACAGCAGCCCGCCTCTTCTGCCCTACTGGGCTCTCTTCTGCTTGTCACCCCCCCCCCCCCAGCTCCTCACATTACCAGGTGGCCTGTGGGGTCAGCACTCCTCAGTCTCCTCAAGGAGCTGTGAGGCTGAAAGGCATATGTGCAGCACCTGCACCTGCCAGCCTGGGAGCGCTTGGGCAGTGCCCTGGGTTGCTATGACATACACAGGGACAACCAAAGGGGATGCAGCCATCATACTTCGAATCCAGCTCCTCTGGAGACTTTTTAGTACCAGAATCAAACTCAGGACCTTGGGCTTGCCAGACTGGGGCTGTGCCACTGAGCTATATCTCTGGCCCTCTCCTCTGAGACTGAGGCAGGAGGATTGCAGCTTTGGGGCCAGCCAGGATGCCTGATTGAGAATGTGGCTCAAAATACAATTTAAAAAGGGCTGGAATGTAATTCATGATAGAAGTATGTGAGTCCCTGGTTTTATTCCCCAGTACTGTTCAAGCAACCCAAAAAGCTCCTTGATTCCTTACGATTTTTAATTTCATAAGCTACTCAAGGACAGCTTATGGGGCTCACTGCTCATTGTACCCCAGAGCCACAGAGCCTGGTCCTCTGTCAGTAAATAAAAATTCCAGGGTGAAGGGAATGGGGGGTAGGGCTGAATTTATTATTAAGAATTCCAGGTGATAGAGGCCCAGACCCAGTGTCAGGACAGTGAAGCACCTGCCCTGAGAGAGAATGCAGAGCGCTGGGAGCCAGGGAGAGGCCAAGTGGCCCCCAGTGGGCTCGTCATGGTTGTGACAGAGGTCTGGGCCCTGGAGTTTGGGGCTGGGCCTCACCCACCCCTGGCTCTGGCTACTCCACCTGGTACTGGGGGAGCCCTGCTGATGCTGTGCACCCCAACACTTACTCAGGGCGTTTCCTTGAAAGGACCAGAGTCTGGCTTTTCTCACTCCCTGGGAAGGCGACGGCCTTTTCCTGGTACCCCAAGAACCTGACCACAGCAGCCCTGTTTTACCCAGCAACACTAAGGCTAGGCCCGGTATTGTGGATCACCAAGTTGCCCATGGGGTGTGTGGTGGGGGGAATAGTGAGGATGGGTCAATCTGCTCCTTAGGGCTCCTGGGGCTCCGGCCTATGTGGAGGAGGAAGCTGGGGAAGAGCTTGCCTTCTCTTTCAGCTTGGTCCTCCATCCTCTTCCCTAAGCAGCAAGAGAAAGAGCCCGGCTTGGGCTTTGCGATAGTTTTGTTACAGTGTCTCTGGGGACACACCCATGCCTGTCATGGTCAGAGGGGCAGCTGTGCAGTCTCCCATCCACCGCAGTCCCCTCTTACCCCCCCCCCCCGAATCCAAGCCAACAAACCAAGGTCCAGAGAGCTTCAGTGGCTTCCTGAGAGGGTGGACATTAGGCCAGAGGCAGCTCATTCCTTGACACAGCCATGTATGACAGCCACAGAGCCACACAGGACACGGTGGTCTGGCCTCAAGTGGAAAGGTCAAGGCTGTGGGTGGAGATGTCTGAGCCAGAGTCCTGAGGGGCCAGGCCAGCTGGAGGGGGCAGGGGACACTGTCAAGGAGGTGACACTTGAACTAGAGGGTTCAAGTTCCCCCAGTAGGAGGAGGAAGCTCCAGATGAGGAAGCAGGCCGGGGAAACCCAAAAGGGACTACTGACGCCACTGTGTCCTGTGCTGACATGTGGGGGTCTGGGCTCCAGAGCAAGAAGGGGGTCCTTCCTCCCCAGCACCCTCATGATGGAAGGGTTGGGCTCACACGGGGCCCTCCTGGCTCCTGGGGACTTGGGAGGGAAGGGAGCGGTATCTTGCCTTTGGGTGCCCAGGGAATCAGTTCCTCTCAGCTCTGAGTTGTGGAGGGCCAGTTGGGGCCTGAAGCAGAGCGCGGACGTGAATTGTCTCATTCCCTGAGCATCTGCCAGAGCCTGGATAATGCTCTGGCACTGGTGAACCTCTGGTGTCCTAGTACTTATAAGTGAAAAGCAACCCTACAGACAAGACTCTGAGGCAGGAGGATCATGGACAGCTGCTTTCTGCGCTGCTGTGTGGCTCCCTGTTGCCCTGGGAATCAGGGGCTGCTCGCCCTGCAGCCCTTGGGTGGTATCAGCCTTCTGTCTAGAGAGAAAACAAGGAGGGAGTAGCAGCGGACCTCACAAAGCCACGGCCAGCGGGGTCAGGACACTCCGGGCCCTGACACCCAATGAGTCACTTACACCTGACAGTGAGGACCTGATGCTATTGCAGGCCTGCTACACAGAGGAGGAACCTGAGACAGAGATTAAGTGACCAGGAAGGTGGGGATCCAGGGCATGGCCCTTCTGGCTTGGAGCCCAGTTCTTGCTGGGCTTCACCAAACCCACTTAGGGGCTGAGGCCCTGGGCACCTGCTGCCACCAGTACCATGGGAGCCTGGGGCCAGGACAGCATTTCCTGGAGTCCCAAGCCCCCTCCCCTTAGGAGAGGGCTTGGGGAGCCACACACCCTGGAAATGTTTGTTTGTGAATGTGGGTGACACAGCCCAGGATGAATTTCAGCTCTTGGGCACTTTGGCCCAGGTCGGAGTGGGAAGGCCCTGCTGTCTTGGGGTGCCCGGTTGGAGCCACTCAGAGCGCTGCCCCAGGTGGCAGGTGAGGCAGCTGGGCCTGGCCCAGGAAGTAAGTGGCCTTTGTGTCACAGACTGGCTGTGGGCAGGAGCTATAGTCAGGTGGCTGGGGCCTCCTGCATGGGATCCTAGGGCTAGGAGGACCCCATCATCTGTCCCCCTGCCCCTTTTTGACCTATGGAAATCGGGGGCTGGAGTGGGGAGCTCAGGCTTCGTTCCATTCCACTTGTGCATCCCAGCCACCATTCTGCCTGCACCCACCCTGGGAACAAGGCTTAACAGCAGCCTGGCTGGGCTGGGTCTGATACCTGGCCCAGCCAAGGAGGAAAGGACAGGCACAGGGGCATTCCTGCAAGTTGTCCCTGCTGGGGAACTTATTCAGCTAAGGTCTTGGGTTGATACATTGTTGTAAGGGTTGATACATTGGGGAGGGGGCAGAGAGATGGCTCAGTGGCATAAGCGCTTCCATGGCAAGTGCAAGGGCCTCAGTTCAATCCCTGCCGCCAAAAAAAAAAAAAAAAAAAAAAAAAAGTTGATACATTCACTGTTGTTACTGTTGCCTTCGGTGTTACTGTTGCCTTTGGGGGGCTGCTGCAGGAGCCCACTGTACTTAAAAAGGCCCTGGCAGGTATGGCATGCACACGCACACACACATGCATGCACAAACTGGCCCTTTGCTGTGCTACAGCTGCCGGGGTTTGCTGCAGGGGAAGCCCCCATTGCACATACGCAGAGCTGCTCCTGCTGCATCCTTGGGATGGAGAAGCCCTGGCCAGGACTGGTCTGAAGGAATCCAGGGTGTCCAGGCACACAAGCTGCCCAGGCCCCCAGACTCAGCAGCCCCCAGCCAAGGCCAAGGAAGCGCCGCCTCATGCCCTCCTGCTTCTCCCTCCCTTTGCCTTCCCCACGCTGCCCTTCAGAACCTCTGCAGCAGGGGACTCAGCAGGGGCTGGAGGTGCACTGGGGGCCACGTGCTGTCACCAGCCTCACACCTCTCCTTTGGGCTTCCTCCTGGCAGGTGCCAGCCTCTGCCCTCGGGCCTGGGCAGCTGACAGGGGCAGTCACATGCCAAGGTCGGGTCCTGAGTAGACTGGTGCGGCTCCCAGACCTTTTGAACTCACCAAGCCAGCTACATTTTCACCCTGACCTCAAGGAAGCCTAGAAGCTGGTGCAGTGACACATACCTGTCATCCTGGGGCTCCAGAAAGCTTAGGCGGGAGGATGCAAGTTAGGGCCCAGCCTGGACCCTACAGTGGGACACTGTGTCACAGAAAAGCAAGAGTGTGAGGAGCTTTGTAAACCCAGTGACCTCCTGAGATCAGCAAAGGCTCGAGGAGCAGGCTTTGGGCACAGGTCTGGGAACTCCTAGCTCCTGTGAGGATGCCGTGTTAAGCCCTGAGGTGCCTGAAGCCCCTCCTGTGCCCACACCAAGCCCCCACCCCACGCCCCCACTCCAACACCTCCCTCTCTGCCCCATCTGAGCCGCTTGCCCCATCGGCATAGGCCTGAGGTGTCGGCGCTGTTGCTGTAAGTGGGTTACCCAGCCTGTGCCAGGGAGGGAGGGAGCCAGGGAATCAGTGGGCAGGTGCTGGCAGCAACCAGGGGTGCAGGAAGGGGCAGAGCATGGCCTGCACGGGGAGAGGTAACAGCCTAGGCCAGGACACAGGGAAGGCTGTGTGCTGCCACGGGCTCTGGGCACCCTCTGCACACAGCCCAGGTGCTCAAGGGCCAGGAGAAGGGCCACGCATCCGCCGGGCACCTTTCCTGGGGTCTGCCCTGGACAGGGCAGGAGCGGCCGGGAACCATAGAGGCAGGACAGCTCTGGAGTGGTTCTGCCCTTGCCTTGGTAGTGGACCTCAGCCCCTGGAAAGGGACAGGGTCCACTGTTTGTTTGCTTGTTGCTGTACTGGGCCTAGTGCTTACTGGGTAAGCCATACTGAACTCCATCCCCAGCCCAATTTTCTGGTAGTTTCTTTCTCTCCCTTTCTCCCTACCATCCCTTTTCCTTCTTTCATTTTTGTTGGTGCTGGGATTGAACCCAGTTCCTTGCCACTGAGCTCCAGCCCCACCCCTTTTCTTTATTTTTTAATCTTCAGACAGCCTTGCACTGAGTCACAGAGTTACCCAGGCTGAGCTCATACATACAGATCTCCTGCCTCAGCCTCCCAGAGTGCTGGGATTTCAGACCTGTGCTGCCACACCCAGCTAGATTTGTTTGAAACAAACAGCAACAAAAAAGACAGCCATGAGAAATAGTTTAAAAGTAAAAAGACCCAAAGCACACACAGGTGGAAGTTAGTTTGTGAAAGCTGTGGAAGAGAAAGGCGGTGATGGAAAGCAAGGTGGACAGGCCCGGGCGGCCGAAGTGCCAAGGCGAGGTTGCCAGCCCTGGAGCTGCGACCCATCGAGGCGGGGGATGTACGGCCTGGCTGATGGAGGTTGCACTCTGTGGCCGGTAGCCTCTTGTGTCCCTCTACAGCTGGACCTGGCTCCTGTGCCTCACAAGTCTCTGTAGAGACTTGTTATGGGGACCCAGAGTGGGTGGTATTGGGGTGACCTTGGGCTGGCATTGCCATCTCTCCTGTTGGCAGGGCTTTGGGGGGCTGGCATCCCACCAGCCATGAACTGGGGGCCTAGGAGGGGCCTGAGAGACTCCAGTGGCTCGGTGCTTTCCGGGCTGGTGTGTCAGCACCTTGGCATCGACCACTCCTGCGGGAGCTGCAACACTTGCCCGACAGTCAGATGGGAAGCTCGGTGCCTGTGTCACACACGGTGCTGGGCACTTGGAGATAACAGTGCCTGGTGGGCTAGAGCAATCGGCCACGTGGTTGGCATCTGGCTAAGGAGAGGGGAAGGATATGGCAAGGCCTTGGCTGAGAGCGGGCTCAGCAGTGCAGCACTGTGCTGTGGAGACAGCCAGGTCCCTAGGTCCAGAGGCCGGGCAGGCAGCCACATGGAGGATCCCTACCACCTGTGTCAGAGGGTTGGAAGTGCTGGGCAAGGGCCGGCGGTATAGCTCAGCGGACTAAGTGCTTGCTTAGGTAAGCACAGGGACCAGCATTCAATCTTTGGTTCCCCAAGCTGTGCCGGCCCCGCCTTCGGGTGCACTGAGCCGGAGATGCAATCTGGGCGTGGGGGCGCACCCCTGTAATCCCAGCACATGGGAGGCAAAAAACAAGAAGATCACTATGAATGTGGGCTGCATGCATAGTGAGACCCTACACCAAAAAAAAAAAAAAAAGCAAAAAAAAAGGAAGTGCTGGGCAGAGGTTATGAGAGGGCAAGGTGGCCAGGACCGGAATGGCAGGGGCTGGTGTCTCCTTCCCAGAAGTCCTGCCTCTGCCACCATATGGAACAGGACTTTCTGAGCAGGAGGAGGGGTGATATGGCCTGCGACCCCATGCCATCCCCCAGCTGAGGCAGTGGGGCAGGAGCAGGCTCCAAGATGTCCCTGGTTCAGGCACACAGTTGCCAGGGCCTTGGGTGGCAGGAGGTGGAGCCCCAGGGAATGTGCTTTGTGCTGGAAACAAAGAACAGAGCCCAGGCCTCTCCAGGGGCGGGGACAGAGGCTGTTGACAGGGCTGGGCCTTCGCAGTGGCCCCAGGTCCTGGAGCAGGCGGGTGGCAGCAGGGGCCTCACGGTGAGCCCGCCGGGACAGGGCTGGGCTGGGAGATGTGTCCCGACCCCTCTGGTGGGGGCCAATACAGGCTGCAGGCCAAGGGGTCTCAGTGACCTTGGGGACCCTGACTGCTTCACTCATTCCCAGCCCTGCTGCTGAGGCCCCAGGTCCCCACTCAGCACGGGGCCACCAGGATGAGCAAATTGCCTGGGGAGCTGGCCCTGGACCTGGAGCACAGCCTGCCGGCTATGGCGTCCCTGAGCGCGTCGCTGTCCCACAGCCAGAGCCTCTCACACCTCCTCCCTGCAACTCCGGAGAAGACCCGGGCCATCTCTGATGTCCGCCGCACCTTCTGCCTCTTTGTCACCTTTGACTTGCTGTTCATTTCGCTGCTCTGGATCATTGAGCTGAACGTGAGTGGGGCGTGGCCAGGCGGGAGGAGCATGGCATCACTCACTGGGCCTCAGTTTACCCATCTGCCTGTCCCATGGGGCAGAGGAAGTCCTGGAGATCACAGCTGGCGCTGTCACCTTGTGGCAAGGAAATGGGGTCTCAGGCTCCAGGCTTTGGGCCTCTGCTTCCAGCCTTGCTGAGTGCTGCCCCCTGGTGGTTGCCCAGGGAACAGTGGTGGTGGCGCCCCGCCCCTGGCCCTGGCTGCCCTGAAGCTCCAGGCTTGTTTTTGCTCTGCTCCACAGATGCAGTTCATTCATCTGTTCCCTTCTTTCACTCAGTAAAACGTTTTGAGCCCTGGCTAGATCCTAGGCCCTGTGCTCACCACAGGGGTGCCATGGGGAGGGAACAGTAGACACCCCAGTTCAGTACTCTGGTTTTGGTGAAATGCAGCCTATTGGCCTGGGACAGCCGCCCCAACCTGCAGGGTCCACCCCCACCCCCAGACAGCACAGCTAGTGGGTGTGGGGCTGAGCAGGCTAGTCGCCCCATGGGGAGCTGCCCCCTCTTCTGGGGTACACTGGCCCTTGAGGTCTCAGGCTTGGGTGACAGGAATACAGTGCCTGTTTGCTTGCTTGGGTGTTTTTTGTTTTTGTGTTTGTCTTTTTGAGACAGGGGTCTCACTATGCAGTTCAGGCTGGCCTTAAGCTCACTTTGTAGCTCAGGCTGGTCTTGAACTCACAACAATCCTCCTGCCTCTGCCTCCCCAAGTGCTGGGATTACAGGCCTGCGCCACCACGCCCGGCTGCTTGGGTGTTTTGTGTTGTGTTTTAAGTGGGTCTTGCAATGCTGCCCAGGCTGGCCTTGAACTTGGAGGCTCAAGCAATCCTGCCTCAGTCTTCTGATTTGCTGGGCTATGGGCCCAGCTAACAGTGCTTCTTTTTCTTTCCTGTACTGTTGATTCAACCCAGAGACTTTGCACTAAACTACATCCCTAGCCCTTTTGTTATTTCTTATTTTGAAATGTGGTCTTGCTAAGTCACTAAGTTACACAGTCTGTACTAGAACTTTCTGTTCTCCAATCTCAGCTTCCCAGAGTGCAGGGGCTACAGGCATGTGCCACCCCACCCAGTTAACAGTGCCCCCCCTTTTTTTCTGTATTTAGGACAGGGTCTACAGGGTCTCACTACACAGATCAGACTCATAGTGATTTTCCTGTTTTCAGTCTCCCAAGTGCTGGGATTATAGGTGTGCGCCACCACGCCCAGTCTCAACAGTGCCCTTCTTGATAGAACTGAAATTTTGGGCAGGGGCTAGCTTAGAGATCGAGGCCACTCTGAAGCTGGGTGAGGGCTGAGGTGGGTGGCTGTCCTTCTGCAGCAGAATTGAGCTGCCAGCAGCGCTGTGATGGTGCTGCCCTGGGGGACTTGGCCTTCACAGAACTTCAGGGTCCTGGGATTCTCCTTTTGAAGGTCGCAACTGGCATCCAAGCAGACTCTGCCTCCCCCCCATCAGTACATGAGTTGTAAGTGGGAGCAGAGCACTTCTGGCCCCTGCAGAAGCGACCTGGAGGTGGGCGGGCACTGCAGGCTCTCTGCCTACCTCTCTGCCTACCAGAGACTCCCTGCAGAGTGCAAGAAGCTCGCTCTTGTTTCCCAATGCAAGGAAAACTTTCAGAACACCGGGTGTGAGCGTTGGTGGGCTGCCCTGCTTCACTCCGAGGGCCCTGAAGGAAGACGTTCCTCGTTTCCAGTTGTGTTGGTTTATTTCTGCATCCGCCACGGGTGCTGTGTGCTTTTCTGGCTGTGTCTGTGCCGGCTGGGGCACATGGGACCCTGGACCTGCTCTGTGACCAGCACAGAGACTGGCAAAATAGGGACCAAAGCCCCAGTTGCCCTGCAGAGTTCCAGGTGCACAGGGCTGGGGACTTCCCCACTGGCACAAGAGAGGGGTTATCAGATGGCATTGGCGGGTGGGGTGTGGCGGGGTACTCACATGTTAGGGCGTCAGTCTGTCCCCAGCCTGAGCCATTCTCAGGTTTACAGGCTCCCTGGGACTCAGACACCCCCCTCCAGGTGAAGGGTCCTCCTGGGGTTCCTGGGCCACTTCCATTCCTTTTCCAAGGGTGCTGGTGCTCGTCATTTCCAGGGAGATGGCCACAGGCTCTGGAGGCTGGCTGGGCTCTGGGGGCCGGGTGTGTGAGGGTGGTGGACTGGGGGGGGGACATGTGAGGGTATCCTGCTCTGCCCTGTGGCCTGACGAATTCTGTTCCTTGAGCAGACCTCAGAGTGCCCACTGCCTGGGGCTCTGTCTCTTAGCGCCACCCATGGGCCCAGCCCCCCATAGGGACTGAAGGGGGAGGCAGCCTCCAGCCCCATCCTGTGGCCCCATCTCCTGCCCTAGGACAGGACCTCCCAGGCAGAGCACTTGAACCCAGCACCACCTGTCAGAGCTGCCCACTGTCTGTCTCCTGTTTGGTTTTTTATTTTATTTGGTTTAGGTTTTTGAGACAAGGTCTCACTGTGTAGTTGAGGCTGGTCTTGAACTCACCATGTACTCTAGGCTGCTCTAAAATTCACAGTGACCCTCTGGCTTCAGCCTCCTGAGTGCCAGGAAGAAAGGCACATGCCATGGCAGCCAGCTGCCTCTCGAGGCGCCGTATTGGCCCCCAGCCTCTGGCTGAGTCCTCTTTGGGTGGATACGTGCTGTGCCAGCCTGCGCCATCTCACCCCATCCTGAGGCAGGCAGGGGCACCCCATGGAGTGGCTCTACCTGCACAGCTCTTCCTGTCTTCCTTCCAGACTAACACGGGCATCCGGAAGAACCTGGAACAAGAGATCACCCACTACCGCTTCAAAACCTCCTTCTTCGACATCTTCGTAAGTGGCCTGGGGAGACCCTGGAGGGGAGCAATGTGTGACAGCTGGGTTCTGTTCTTCCCATAACACTCACCCGAGGAGACAGGGAGGCCCTGCTCCTGACCTCCTGGCCTCGGGAGATTCCTCAGGGGCCCTGTCCAAAGTCTCATTCAGAGCCAGCCAGGTGTGGTGGCGCATACCTGTCATCCCAGCACCAGGAGGCTGAGGCCAAAGGATCGTGCAAGTTCAAGGCCAGACTGGGTTACAAAGTGAGCGGAAGGCCAACCTGAACCCCATATGGAGAACTGGTCTCAAAAAAAGCAAAAAAGAAGCCAATCTCATCCGAGTGATCCCAGAGACGCCACCTGTCTCTCCTGAGGACACCGGCCCAGGAGGTGCAGGACCGAAGGGCTTGCCCTGCGGTGGCGGGGGCACCTCCTCACCCTGGTGGCCCCTGTCCTGCCAGGTCCTGGCCTTCTTCCGCTTCTCCGGGCTGCTACTGGGCTATGCGGTGCTGCGGCTGCAGCACTGGTGTGTGATTGCGGTAAGACTCTCCCAGCGTCCCCAGGCCTGGCCCCCTGTGGGGGTGGGATGGGAAGAGGACCCCTCCCCACCTCGCCTTCCTCTGCCCTACAGGTCACCACGCTAGTGTCCAGTGCCTTCCTCATTGTCAAGGTCATCCTCTCTGAGGTCAGTGGCCGGAGTCTGCCTGGCCGGGGGCCATCAGCCCTTCCTGCTGTGTAGGAGTGTGGGTGGATTCCACCTGTGAGCACCCTTGATGGCTTCCCCAACCACCTCAGGAATCGGGAAGTTCTTCCTGCAGTCTCACCTGGGTGTATGCTGCTGTAGACATAACCCCAGCTGAGAGGCCTGTGCTACAGAGGGTGCCCAGAGTAGGGGCAGGTCTCAGGTGGGGCCCCTGCTTGACTCAGCCCCCCTTACCTTTGTGCAGCTGCTCAGCAAAGGGGCCTTTGGATACCTGCTCCCCATCGTGTCTTTTGTCCTCGCGTGGTTGGAGACCTGGTTCCTCGACTTCAAGGTCCTGCCGCAGGAGGCAGAGGAGGAGCGATGTGAGTGTGGTAGACAGGCGTGCAGGGAGGCCCAGGCCAGGGTGAGCGGGTCCCTGGCACCCTGTCCACGGCGAGCAGCCTCGCGGGGGCTGAGACGGCCTCGGTGAGGACAATGGTGGCCCCACATCTGCTCTCCAGGGTACCGGGCAGCTCAGGCTGCTGCAGCCCGAGGCCCGCCGCTGTTCTCCGGGGTGCTCTCCGAGGGCCAGTTCTACTCACCCCCAGAATCCTTTGCAGGTGAGGGCGGCCGGGAAGAGAAAGTGAGGGGGCTGCGTGCATTCTCTCTGTTCCCGCTTGCTCCCAAGGGGACCGCCGCAGCCCTCCCCCGCGCTCTGAGCCCCCACATCCTCGTGCTCCCTCCCGACCCCCATCACGCCCACACCGCCCCACCCTTTGTCATCTTGGTTTCCCTGCAGGGTCTGATGATGAATCAGATGAGGAAGTCACGGAGAAGAGAAGCTTCTCGGCCCAGGTACCTGCCGCAGGCACCACACCCCACCTGTCAGGGGCTCCCTGGCCAGTGAGTGGTGGGGCTCAGGCCCCAGGGACCTCTGGCAGTGCGTGGACTTCTGGGCACAACCTAGCCCCCTGACCTGGCCCTGCCTCCACCCTGGTAGGAGCAAGAGTACATCCGCCAGGGCAGGGAGGCCACTGCCGTGGTGGACCAGATCCTGGCCCAAGAGGAGAACTGGAAGTTCCAGAAGAATAACGTGAGGACCCTCACTCCCACCCAAGTGAAGATGCAAACCCTTGCTCCAGGCAGTGTCCGCCTGGCGTTTTGTTTAATGATCAAAAGGACATTATCTCTGAAGAGTGGGGTGGGCTTGAGGAACAGAGATCCCACCTGGTCCCTCTGTCTGGCCTGGCCCCCCTGGGGACTCGCAGTGGCCTTGGGACAGGGTTCTTCTGGTCAGAGCTGCAGCTTTTTCAACTGGAGATCAAAGCTTCCCTCTGTTCTCCCCCACACCCATCACAACCACTGCCCTTCAGGGGCTGCTTAGATGTCCCCAGTGCTGTGCGTCCCCAGCGCCCCAGCCCCTCCACTACAATGGCCCCCGCCCCTGCTGCCCCCCCCCCGTCTCTCCTGCAGGAGTATGGGGACGCTGTGTACACCATTGAGGTCCCGTATCATGGCAAGACCTTTATCCTGAAGGTGAGTGGGGGCATCCCAGGACTCTTGTTGGGGGTTCCAGGGGAGACCCCACAGGCCCCCCAAGAGAGCCCTCTACCCACCCAGTCCTGCCTGCCTTGCTCAGACCTTCCTTCCCTGCCCGGCGGAGCTGGTGTACCAGGAGGTCATCCTGCAGCCTGAGCGGATGGCGCTGTGGAACAGGACAGTGACCGCCTGCCAGGTATGCCCAGCTGTGCCCTGTGTGCCTCAGTTTGCCCAGCTGTGCAATGGGCGTGTGGTCATAGCACCATTTGGAGGAGACAGTGTGTGATCCGTGGCCCTGTGTATGGGGACCCAGTAGGGAGGGCCCCATGTTCTCATGCCATCCCTGGGCTTTTTGGTGGGCGGCACCTCAAGACCCCACGTGGGCCCTTAGATCCTGCAGCGGATAGAAGACAACACCCTGGTCTCCTATGATGTGTCGGCAGGCGCTGCAGGCGGTGTGGTCTCCCCCAGGTGAGCACCTCACACCCCAACGCCTCCCCCACAGAGACTTTGGCTCAGCAGCCCCTCCTGACCCTGCTTCCCCTAGGGACTTTGTGAACGTCCGGCGTATCGAGCGGCGCAGAGACCGATACCTGTCCTCGGGCATCGGCACCACACACTGTGCCAAGCCTCCGACACACAAATACGTCCGGTGAGCCTGGCCGCGGGGTTGCCAAGTGGGACCAGGAGGGGTGGTTTCTGCCTGGGGAGACCAGCTCCCCCAGGCCCCTTTCCTCCTTTTCCTCCTGTGCCTGCTGGGGCCAAAGGCCTTTCTGGGACACACAGTCGGGCTCAGTGTGGGCCCTGCCAGGATGACAGGCGAACTTGTGCCCTCCGGGTGCCACTTATCTCTGGAGTGGATTCCTGTGTGCTCAGCGTGGCTGGGGGAGGGTGAAGGCCCACCACCACCTCCGGAAGCCACCTCCTTCCAAGCTGTGATGCCTCTCTCCTCAGAGGGGAGAACGGGCCTGGAGGCTTCATCGTGCTCAAGGCGGCCGGGAACCCCCGCACCTGCACCTTCATCTGGATCCTGAACACAGACCTCAAGGTGAGGCTGCGGAGGCCATGCACCTCCCTCCTGACCCGGCTACAGCTGGGGCGGATGGCTTTCCCAGCTTGACATCCCAGCTGTCCCTGGGCCCACAGCGCCACGCAGGCTATGAGGAGGGCCCTCCGGGCCAGGGTGACCTCTTCTGCCCCTGCAGGGCCGCCTGCCACGGTACCTCATCCACCAGAGCCTGGCAGCCACCATGTTTGAGTTCGCCTTTCACCTGCGGCAGCGTGTCGGGGAGCTGGGGGCCCGGGTATGACCGCCTTGTGGATGGGGTCGCCATGGACCCTGGAGCCCAGAAGGGGACCAGCCCTGACCATGGGCAGCACTTTGGCCCCAGCCGCTGCTCTCTGCCCACTGAGCCACACTGCTGGGCAAGGCCAGAGCACTCAGACAGGAGGAAGTGGGGTCCGTCCTGAGGCCGTGCTGCGTCCCCACCTTGCCAGGAGCAGAGGTCAGATGCCAGGCCAGGCTTGAAAAGGTCCAGTGGGGCACCCTGCATCTGCACACTGCCTCTCGCAGCTTTCTCAGCCACTTGCTGGGTCTCGGACCTTGGACCTTTTGCACTGTGGGGGCACACGGGAGGGGGCAAGGCCTCCGCTACTCCCCTACTCCCAGGGCCTTCTGGGACCTTTGTCATGTGAGCCAATTAAAGACATGAGTTCAAAAGCAAGAGCACCCTCTGGGCACCAGCAGCAGGGCCTTGGCCTCATCTGCTCTGCCCTTTGCTGCCTTGTTGGTGGAGCTGGTGGCTGGGTGGCCGCAGGGCTGGCTGAGGGTCAGGGAGGCCACTGGTGTTGCAGCCCTCCTGCCTGGCTCCAGGACTGAGGCTGGGCAACCTGGAGATAGGGCCTGGTCAGGGTACCTCTGGGAGCCCAGGCCTCTCAGGGTCCGCTTGCCCCCAGGGTAGCTTGGAGCCTGCCGTCTCAGGCAGGCAGCCGCCTTCCTGAGGGCAGTTTGCAGCCAGCTGGGTCCTCTTTGGCCCTGGCCAACAGTGTGAGCCAGGCAGATCCACTGTCAGCCTGCATTTCTGGCTTTGGTCGTGGCAGTGCTCACCTATGCTTTCAGCCCCTGGAGGCTAAGGCAGGAAGATCAATAGTTTGAAATCGGCCTGAACAACATATGGAGACCTTGTCTCAAAAATAAAAGGGTTAGGGACACAGCTCGGTGTGAAGGCCCTGGGTTCAATCCCTTGGGCTGAACTGCAGAAAATGAAAACTGGGGCCAGTATCATGAGGTTGCCTTGAGAGTAAAGACTTGGGGTGACACTTCTAGTCCAGAGCCAAGCTCTGTCACCTGCTGTCCCCATGGTGCCTCAGCCCTCACCTGCTCCCAGCACCAGCCCATTGGTGCCCTGGCCCTGAGTTCACACCCGGACGCCTCTGGACAGTGCCCCGTGTGGGTTGGGCACTGTCCTGGTCATGGCCTGCTTGTGCCCTGATTGCACTAATGATTCTATTTGTACCCCATGGGGTACTGAGATAACATGGGGTCACCTGCCCCCTCCTCCATTACTGGCAGACCCCTTCTCTGAGCACTGACCAGGCAGGAAAGGCACCTGGTGGGGGTTGGTACCTGGAGTCCCAGGTGTGGCATTAATGTCCTCTCCCCTGGAGTGGCAGTGATATCCGGAAACCTGGTCCAGGGAATGGGGGTTGAGGGGTGCCCTTGACCTGAGGAGGCAGTGGGGAGGGGACAGTGTCTGTCACGTCTTTGGGCCATCGATGCCTGCTGTTTACAAGCAGACTCTGTCTTCCCCTGGCGCAGAGCACCACCAGGGTGGCACGGGGCTGTGCACGTGCCATTGCCTGCTGACAGCCAGGTACCTGGGGTGCTGTCCTTGAGACCCCAGGCACCGCTGGGGCATTCTTGTGCCTCTGGAGGCTGGTTCTGACCCTGGGCAGCCGGAATTGGGCACCCTCACCCCAGCCCCTAATTTACAGCCCCCTCTCCCCAGGTCAGTGAGCGTCTAGCTGCTAATAGCACCTGACGCCAGAGGGGCTGAAAATAGCCCATGCAGAGGGGACACAGGGCTATTTAAAGGCGCAGGGAGCGGGCCGGGTGGGGAGCAGTGAGCATGGCCACTTCGGAGCTGAGCTGCCGGGTGTCAGAGGAGGACCATGAGCGGCGCGAGGCCTTCTGGGCGGAATGGAAGGACCTGAGCCTGTGCTCGCGGCCCGAGGAGGGGTGAGTGCGCTGCGCGGCCCCAGCCCTGGAGGAGCCCACGGTTCCCGGGGTCGGGTCCCCACCAGCCCCACAGGGGACTCACTGCCTGCTGCCTGCCCGCAGCTGGTCCCTGCATGAGGAGGATGCTCTGCGGCGTGAGACCTACCACCGGCAGGGCCAGTGCCAGGCGCTGGTGCAGCAGTCACCCTGGCTGCTGATGCGCATGGGCATCCTGGGCCGCGGGCTGCAGGAGTACCAGCTGCCCTACCAGCGGGTGCTGCCGCTGCCCCTCTTCACACCCGCCAAGGTGGGGGCCGCCAAGGAGGAGCGCGAGGAGACCCCAGTGCAGCTGCGGGAGCTGCTGGCCCTGGAGACGGCCCTGGGCGGCCAGTGCCTGGACCGCCAGGATGTAGCCGAGATCACCAAGCAGCTGCCACCTGTGGTGCCCGTCAGCAAGCCAGGGGCCCTCCGGCGCACGCTGTCCCGCTCCATGTCCCAGGAGGCCCAGAGAGGCTGAGGGCTGCAGTGACGTTGGCTTCGCGGTGTCTGCCCCAAGGGCGCCCTTCCTGGCCGGGGAGGGCACTGCTGGTCGGGGTGCTTTGTAGTTTGCTCAGAGCTGGGGGCTGGGAGGAGAGAGCCCGAGGCCGGGACGCCTGGGTCTGTGTTCCTCAAGAGAGGGGCGAGGACAGGGGGCAGGGAGCAGGCGGCCAGCGCAGCTGAGCAGCCCCAGCCCCAGGAGAAGGGAGAAGGGGTGCTGGCCAGGTCACTGGGAGATCTGAGCCTCAGAGGAAGCCTGTGCCAGATGTGAAGGTTCCAGAGAACTCCAGACGGCAGCTGGGAGAAGACAAGGCAGGGGGATGTGCGGAGAGTAGAGACAGGCAGGCTCAGCACCCGCTCTTAGTGCTACAATAAACGCTCAGCCATGCTCTGGTTTCTGCCTCTTGCTGTCCCAGGTCCTGGGAACTGCTGGGGTGGGGGAGGGCAGAGCCATCACAGTGCCATGTCTGGGGCCCTTCCCTAGCTGGCCTGGCTCCTGTGTCCACTCCCTGGCACTGGACAGTGCCTGGAAAGCCAGCTGGCATTAGGGATTGTTTAAATGGCATGAGAACACGGCGGGCTGGCGCTAGGGCTGTCCTTGGCTATGCCCGAGTGCTTGGGGCCAGTGACCTCCAGGCCCAGCAGATATGGACCCAGACAGAGTCAGGACCTGGCCGTGGGTGTGGGGGGTGAGCTCAGGTTCCCGTCTGTGCCCTGCAGCTGCTGCCATGGCTCACGGCCCAGCAAGGACACTTTCTCTTCAGCCCAGGAGGGGACAGAGGTGGCTGGGTCAATGGAGGTCAAGGGCAGAGGCGTGGCACCTACTGGGGCAGAGGGCACAAGCCCTATCTCAGGAGCCCAGGGATTCACTGCAGGGAGATAGCACCCCAAGGCTAGTGAGGATTGCTGCCAGCTCAAGGCCAGCCTGGACTACAGAGCAAGGCCCTGTAGGAAAAACACAGGAAAACAAAACAACAAAAACCAGAACTCACTTCCCACTTGGGGTGTGAAGGGAAAGCCTGCGGGAGGGAGCTTGCAGGCTGGGCCAGGCCAGCTCACAGGGCAGAACCCACACCCCCAGAGGCCTGGCCCCTCCCCAGGCCACCCTGACTCCTGGACCAGGATGTCCTGACCGTCCGGGAGGCCGGGTGTCACCCACCCAAGTGCATTAGCTCCACTCTCCAATCTCCTCTTCTATCACTGCTGTCATCACCAAGGCCTGGGGCAACTGGACAGAGCCAGGTCTGAACACACTGTCCTGGAGGAGGAAGAAAGACCAGAGGAGAGGCAGAGAAGGCAGCTGGGGGACAGTGCTCAGGGAGGGGCATCCCAGAGGAAGGGGAGTGGGACAGGTCTGAGCCCCTTGGAGGGGGTGCCGGTGTGGTGGGGACCAGGGTTGGGGCTCACTGGAACTTTGGGGAAGAGAAGGGTTGTGATGGCCCACGGCCCAGGGTGTCACTCACCCATCATCACAGCACTTGAGGCTGAAGCAGGAGGAAGCCTGGGCTTCTCAGTGAGTTCAGCCCAGGCGATACCATCAGACCTTGTCTCAAAACTCAAACAAAAAGTGGGTGCGGGGAAATGGGTGTGAGGCAGGACTGCTGGGGCATGCCGGGCCGCACAGCGCCCGGGCTGGGGGGGGGGCCCGTGTCCCAGCGTCCCCCTCCCCCGCCTGCTTCTGTGTCTGGGACTCCAGATGGATGGAGGTGACGTGCGTGGCCTCGGGCAATGATTGCCCAGGCGCGGCACAGAGGGCCCGGGCGGGGCTGTGGAGATAAAGGGGCTGGGGTAGCGGGGTCCCCACGCAGCACAGGCACGATGAGCCAGGAGGACCCAAGCACCGCGAGCGTGGCTGCAGCCTACCAGCGCTTCAACCCCACTGCCTACCTGCGCAACAACTACACACCCCCGCGGGGCGACCTCAGCCGCCCCGGTGGCGTTGGGCCCTGGAAGCTGCGGTGCCTGGCGGAGACCTTTGCCACTGGTAAGCCAGGACACAGAGGTTGGGGGGCGGTCAGTGGAGCGACAGGGCTGCGCTGTTGGGGCCAAGGCAGGACCAGGTGCAGGCACAGCTGAGGGCAAACCAGGGGCTGGCGGTGGGCAGGTGCTGTAGGCATGCAACTGGGGAGACTGAGGCAGGAGAGTCGCCCAGGAGTTAAAGGCCAGCCTGGGCACCAAGGCATGGCTCTGTCTCTACCTCTCTCTGCCTGTCCCCGGGGTCTTGCTATATATAGTTCACACTAGCTTTGAACATACTATATAGCTCAAGCTGCCCTCTGACTCAACACGATCCTCCTGCCTCAGCCTCTTCAGTGCAGGGATCACAGATGTGCACCACACACCTGCAAAAACCCTGTCTCTTAGCAGGAGAGAGCAGAGCAGAGAGGTGCAAAGAGGATAGAGAGGGGAGAATGCCTGGGACTTGGGGCAGAGATTGAGGGGGCAGGCTTGCTGGGCACTGAGAGCTCCCCAACCCTCCCTGGAGACATGACTCCCCAGGGTTCTGGAGGGGCCAAGTTTCTCTCCCCAGGTAAGAGATTGCTGCTGGAGTCAGGACAACCTGGCCTGGTCTGACTCCAGAGCTAGAGCTCCTCCTCAGCTGAGGGTGAGGACTGCCCCAGGCAGGGCAGCCTGGCTGGCCAGGCACAGAGCCCCTCACTGTGCCCGCCCAGGGGAGGTGACCGGACACACCCTCATCGACGTCGGCTCAGGCCCCACGGTGTACCAGCTGCTCAGTGCCTGTGCCCACTTTGAGGACATCACCATGACAGACTTCCTGGAGGCCAACCGCCAGGAACTGGGGCGCTGGCTGCGTGAGGAGCCAGAGGCCTTCGACTGGAGCGCATACAGTTGGCACGCATGCCTCATGGAGGGCAGGGGGTAAGGCAGGGCCTGGCAGGGCGGGGGCTCAGGGGAGGTGCAAAGGGGCAGCCCTGAGCCCACCTCGCACCCCTCCCCAGTGAGTCCTGGCAGGAGAAGGAGCGCCAGCTGCGAGCCCGGGTGAAGCGTGTGTTGCCCATTGATGTGCACCAGCCCCAGCCCCTGGGCACTGCCAGTGCAGCACCCCTGCCCGCTGATGCCCTGGTCTCTGCTTTCTGCCTGGAGGCCGTGAGCCCTGACCTGGCCAGCTTCTGCCGGGCACTGGGCCACATCACCACGCTGCTGAGGCCTGGGGGACACCTGCTCCTCATCGGGGGCCTGGAGGAGTCATGGTACCAGGCTGGGGAGGTCAGGCTGGGGGTGGTGCCCATGAGCGCAGGGATGGTGCGGGAGGCCCTGGTGCTGGGAGGCTACGAGGTCCGGGACCTGCGCACCTATGCCATGCCCACACATCTGCAGACCGGTGTGGATGACGTCCAGGGCATCTTCTTCGCCTGGGCCCAGAAGGCAGCAGGCATGGAGATGTGAAGGTCCAGGGTGCCCCTGGTGCTGTCACCCAAAGTGGCACTGAATAAAGTACTCGCCCCACCAAGTGGCCATGGTGATCTGAATCGGTCAACCACCCCCAGCTTCCACGCCGCCCAGTCCACCCCAGCCACAGGAGCCCACCTCTGAGCCGTGCATCCTGCCCCAAGCCACACACCTGTCAACTGTGCTTGGTGTGGAGATCCCACCACGCTACTTTGGCTCTGCCTCTGTCTGGGCCAGTGCTGTGTCCCCTTCCCTCCAGACTACCATGGACACAAATGGGCCGGGCAGGCTCAGAGCTGGTTTATTACGCACACCCCTCCTGTGCCACCTCCTCCATGCGTTCAAGAGCCTAGCAAGGCCCTGGGGTTGGACATGAAAGTGCCCTCCCCATGGAGGACAGAAGGCGGGGACAGTGCAAGGGAACCAGCTGGGGCCCCAGGCTGCCAGGGAAGGAACGTTTCTGTGGCTGCACATTCTGTGCTTGTGGGAGGCTGGGCTGGGCACCGGCAAAGCCACCAGTGACCTGCGCCAGGACTCAGGCACTGTGGCCCCAGGCTGCCTTTGCCCACCCTGGCACAGGGAGCCTCTCTGGGAGGCAGAGCCAGCCTCAGCCACAGCTTTCTGCACCCTCCCCCAAGTGCCTGCTGCTTGAGTCCAGGCTGGCCAAGGGGAGGGACCCACATGCCTTGCCAAGGAGCCGGGGTGGCCAGAGAGTGAACCCGTGCTCCTCCCTGTGCCCTGCCCTGCCCAGCAGGGACTGGTCCTGGGGGGCTCTTTAATTGTGTGGGGGAGCCAGGTGCAGTGGCACATGCTTGTGCCCTCAGCATTCAGGAGGCTGAGGCAGGATTGGCATGAATTCAAGACCAGTCTGGGCTACACAGTGAGTGCAGAGCCAGCCTATGTAGCAGACTCTCAAGAACATAAAAAAAAAAAAAAAAAATTAAATTAAACAGCCACCTGGGGTTCCTGTGAGGTTTGGAGGGGCAGCAAAAGGGCACCGGGCAAGGAGATGGGTGTGCACACTCATTGAGGTGTGCACGCCCTACCCCCGCAGACTGTCCTGATCTGTGCCTGGCTGTGGCTGCAGGCAGAGCTAGTGCTCAGGTGACTGAGGACCGCGACCCAGGCCCCATCCTGCGCCACAGTCCCACCTCATGGCACACGCACCTGCTATGACTTGCACACACACACAGCCTGTGCACCCCCTCCCTCGCCTCTGCACTCACTTAGCCCGGCACCTCCTCTCTGCGCTTGCAGCTTGCAGGGGCCCTCCGGGTTCGGGCCCTGAAGGGGATGAGGTGAAGCCTTGGAATGAGAGTGAACACCTCCCCAGGTCCTAGCCGGGCCGCGGGCCGCAGCTCAGCTGTCACTGTGACCCCAGGGGAGAGAAATTGGCCTTCGAGCTGTGCAGAGAACGGGCATCTAGCGCCATCTAGTGGCAATTTGGGGGAGGGCGGGGTGGCATCAGGGGACCCCAGGGCCCCTAACTGGTACCTGGTCTGGGATGCCGCGAGAGGAGTTTGTGGGGATGTCTGCCAGCAGGGAGCACGGGCAGCGCTCCTCACTCCCCTCTGAAGCGCAGCCCAGGCGCAGTCCCCCAGGGGCTGTCCCTCTGAGCCCCGGGCCCTATGCCAGTAGACAACAGGCTCACATCCCTCATGTCCAAGTTCAGGAAGCCTTTTAAGGCCTCAGTAAGCTGAGGCAGGAGGACCGCTACAAGTCTGAGGCCAGCCTGGACTACATAGCGAGGCCCTGGCTCAGAAGAAGAACAAGAACTAAAAGGCTGCCATCTGCCCTGGGGTCCTCAGTCCAGCTTGGACTTGGCTGCCGGCTCCCGCAGCAGGTACAGGCTGTCGTCTTCCAGGAAGCTGCGGGTCAGGGTGAAGTGTGCAGAGGCTCAGCCTACTGGGAGAGCCAGGGGTGCGGGTGGTGGGGTGCAGGCGGGCTCGGCGGGGGTGGGCAGGCACGAGGGGCCCTCAGCTTCCCCTCTGCTCAGGCAAGGGAAGCACAAGCAAGCAGGCGCCAAGCAAGGACGGCACCCACCTGAAGAAGAGGACGTGCAGGGGGATGGTGCTGATGTGCCACAGGGCGTGGGCATCCAGGACCCAGAAGAGTGGCGGGAAGTCCAGCAGCTCGAGCAGGGACAGCCCCTGGAGCAGCAGGACCACGGCCGCACACTTCCGCGTGTGTGGCAGCCGCCGGCTGTTCCGCAGGCACCAGGCCAGCCACCACGCCACGTTCGCCAGGCCTGGGGCACAGGGGTCGCTTGCAGTCAGCCTTTCTCCCGCATGCTGGGACCCTCCCTGGGGACCCTCAGGCCTTTCACCTGTGTCCACCCAGGGTTCTGCACACGCCAGCCCAGGGCTCACCGATAGCCACGTTGGCCACCAGGTTGTAGCCGTAGTCGAAGTGCACAAGGCTCAGGTAGGACACATGTGCTGTGAGCAGCAGCAGGAGGAGGCCCCGGAAAGCACCTGCCACAGCCGGACGCTGCAGCCCCACAGTCCTGCACCCAAGAGCAGCTCAAATGTGTGAGTGCCAGTGCCACCCCAACCCCAGGTCCCACCCAAGACAGCCCGGGGCGGAGGGTGGGGCCAGGAGGCCCAGGGAACCATGCAGCCTCCAGGAGCACACCTGACACAGCACAGGTAGGTGGAGTGCAGGATGACGGCTGAGGCACAGAAGTAATCCATTTTCTGAGGACAACAGAGTCTGTGAGGGTCTGCCGGGGAGTGCAGGGCACAGGGAGGGCCACAGAGTGCACAGAGGGACAGGGCCTGGGCCGGCGGTGTCCACACCACACCCCTGCTGCCTCAAGGCCAGAGTGGAGGAGCGGGCGCACTGCATTCCTGGTACGCTGTGCGGGGTGCAGCTAGGACCAGAGACCCCAGCAGGCTCCACATTTGGGGCACAGCCTGGAGTTTGATGGCTGTGGGCTCAATCCTAACGGCACCCCCTTATTACCCAGGTGTCCCTGAGTCTCCTCCAAGGCCCCACAGGCTCAGGGCATGGGTGCCGTGTGGCAGTGCCACTCACCTCTGTGAGCTCAGTGTCCCTAGTGTGGAAGACCGTGGACCAGAACCAAGCATTGAGGGACACCTGGGAGGACAGGACAGTGAGTGGCTGCTCCCCTCCCAGGGGGCTTCCTTGTACCCCCGTACGCCCAGCCAGTTCCCTCTGGGCCACGCCCACCATGCCAATCCCCACACCCCAGGGGCTGTGGGCTGGCAGCTCCCCCAACCGAGGAACCAGTTCCACCAAAGCCAGGTCCCCAGTTACCTAACCGCTGAGGCAACAGCCCCAGGGCCGCACCTCCACCCCGTGCCAGCCAGGACAGCCCCACCTGGCCCAGGGGCGCAGTGAGCTCAGCCTCTGGGGGCGGGAGGAGGCAGCAGCAGAGGCGGGAGCCAGCTCGGGAGCTCCTGGGAAGCTCCACCGTGGCCCACCTGGCTGGTCCAACTGGCTGGACCAGAGATGGGGGTGGGGCTGGCGGCTTCCCGGAAATGAAGTGCCTGCCAAATAGGATCTGTTGGCAGGGGAAGGTGGCATCAACCTCACAGAAGGGTGGGCTGGGGACAGCGACAGTCACAGGAGGGGACAGCAGGGCCAGGTCTGGCAGACCCCGAGGTGTGAGGGACACCAAAGATGGACAGGCCTGCAAGTGCTGGAGGAGCTAGGGCTGCCTGCTCGGGTGTCAGGGCAGGGTAGGTGGTGGCTGTGGGCAGACAGAGCAGGGTGAGAAGCTGCCCCTGGGAGAGGAGGGGTGGCAGGGTGGAGGTGGGTAGGACAGCCCAGGCTTCTCAGGCCCAGGGTCCTCTAGGACTGGTCATTTCCTCCTCACTGTCCCTGCCTCAGACAGTCCTGGGGGCACAGGCTGAGCCCAGGAGTGGGGCTGACCCAGAGGCTCCTTAGGGCCAGTGTGGGAGAGAAGGCTGCCAGGCCCAGAGCCAGGGCGCAGCCCTGGGCATGGGGACATCTCGGGGAGAGGGTGGGAGGCAGGAGGGCAGGCAGCGGGGACTGGCAGCCAGCCAGGCCTCCCTGTCACCCACAGAGGAGGGGGGAGGCGACAAGAGGTCTGAGCCAAGTGGCCATTGGAGCACAGAAAGCAGGGAGTGGTGCGCCTCTTGAGCCAGGCCTCAGCTCCACGACAGGACGGGGTGGGGGTGGGGGGGCCTCCTGGGTGCCTTCCACTAGAGACCTACTCTGCCCACAAGCGGACCCTGCACCCTGGAGACTCTCCATCATGGGGACTCCTGTTTCTCAGCCTGGCCCTGCACTTCCCCTGTGAGTTAGCCTTGATGGCCTCAGTTTTCTCATCTGTAAAGTGGGAATGATCACAATGCCTATCACGACCTAGCAAGTAGAACAGACACAGGTAGCCCTGGGGCCATGCATGGGGGAAGCTTATTCTTTCCTTCAGGGGCCAGCACAGCACCCTCACAGCTGCCCATAGCCCTGAGCCAAGGACAGCAGGTCTGGGATGGTACATGCCTGGCAATCCAGCAGGGTGGCTGAGGCCAGCCTGGACTACACAGCAAAACCTTGCCTCAAATAAACCAAATAACAGAAACCAAGCCGCCTGTCCTCCCAATCTCCTTCGAGGCCCAGGAGGCTCAGGCTGAGGCCTGGCTCACCTGTATGCTCCTGAGCACATGACTGAGAGTCCGAGACGCAGTGGCCTCAGCCACCAGACAGGGCCAGGCACAGGGCCTCGTTCACAGCAACCTGTGGGGGCGACTGAGGCCTTCCAGGCTCAGGGTGCCACCTGGAGAAGGCCACCCTTACCATGGCTTGGCGCGTCTCATGAACACCAGTGTGCTGTGTGTGTGTCCCCCAACTTGGGTGACCCCAACTTCCCCTTCCTCAAGAGTCAGCAGGTTCACAGTGAGATCACGGTGTCCACCCTACAGTGCAGACCTGCAATTGCAGGAACAGCTCTGCCCGTATGGCCTGGACCTCCACGTGGCACCAGAGGACACTGCTTTCCCCAAGTTGACCATCGAGGAGGGGGCCTGGCAGGGGGGCGGCCTAGCAGGAAGCTCTTTTAGTCTGCTAGAAAATAATAAAACTGAGCCCAGAATAGCCCGGCTGTGACACTGTTTTGGATGTCAGGAGCGCTGGAGCTGTCAGGAATTTGCCCCCTGCACTAGGCCCAGTGCTTGGTTGGGGCTGACACCCTGGCAGTAGGGACAAGTGGGTCTTTAAATAGCTTGGTGTCTCAGAAAAGGGGGAGGCAGAATGTTAAATATGACGCCTGCTGCCACCTGCCCCCTCCCGATGCTGGGGCCACGGCATCCATGCAGTCAGGCTCAGGGGAGGGGCTTCTGCCCTCCTCGGAAAGAATTCCTTGATTTCATGACCACCCTGAAGTCTGCCCACCTGTGGGCTGCATGTTCCACCTGTCTCCCAGGGTCCCCAGCCCTAGAAATCCTTGCACAGAGACCAATGCGAGGCCCCCCCACACCTTGGCCAGGCTGCTCCCCTCCCAAATGGGCAAGTGGGCGTGGACAGCGTCAGCCTCGGGTGCTGGCGGCCAGGAAGGGGAGGCTGCTCAGATGTCCGGGGCCTGGCGCTCAGCGCTTTGGTGGCATCTGGTCCTCTGCTGCCAGGAATGAGGATTCTTGTGTTTCCAAGGGAAAGGCGGAGGACCCCGCCCAGGCAGCCCCCAGGGCCAGTGCTGGGCACAGAAAAGAGGGCCGCTTGTGGCAAAGACCCAGCCCAGGACAAAGTTCCCGGCCGCACCCTCTCAAGCCCAGGCTCCCTTCCTCTCAAGGAAACACAAGACACAGGTCTTGGGATCAGGTGTAAAAGTGAAACTGGTCATGAGGGGCTGGGCTGGGCTGGGACTGGGGCCCCTGCAGACATCCCTGGGTGAAGGGTCTAAAAAGCAGGGGAGTCAAGGCCAGTGCTGTAGCCTAGTGTAGGGTGCATGCCTATGATCCTTACACTTGGGAGGCTGAGGCAGGAGGATCCTGAGTTCAAGACTGGTATCCTGCTATGACTACTGCCCCTTGCATGCAACATCAGGCAAAGGCCCAGCCCCTCCAAGGGGCCCTCGGACTTGCAGTGCAAGCACAGAAGCCCAGAGCACTGCTCAGGGTTCCCTCGGGGCTGTTCCTGCCCAGAGGGGTGGGGGCAGGGACAGTGTGGACAGGGACCTACCTGGGAGGCTGATTTAGAAACATCCAATGCACCCCGGTGTCCCCTTCCTTCCTGAGGTCACCACTGTCCCATGGAGCTGCATCTCCTCCAATCCCATGCAGGTCATGGGGTCAGAGGCCACGAGGCTACAAGCCCTTCTTCCTCAGATGGGCGAACTCAGCTTCCCCGGGAGGGACACAGGGTACTGAAATCCATGTGACAATAGGACCGCTGCCTACAGCCTGAGCTGGAGTAGAGGTAACTCCAGGCCCTTGGAGGGGCCTTGGAAGCTCCCATAACCTCAGCCTGGGAAGCTGGAAGCCTTGCAGTACCCTAGGGAAGGTCAAAGGGCCCCCTTCCTCCACAAGGTGCCTGGGTCACCTACCCAGGCGAAGGCCACACATGTGTGGTACATAGGGCACGTGGCAGGCACAGAGGCACGGTACCGGCACAGCATTACCAGGCTCGCCAGGCCATTGAGAAAAGAGGCCACAGCAGAAGCCGGCTCTTGGAAGAACAGGAAGCGGAAGAAGGGCCACTGGAAGGGAGATGGAAAGAAACTAAGGACAGTGACCAACCAGCCCAGCCAAGCAGCCCAGCCTTTTTTCAATTCTTCATTTCAAGACATTTTGAGGCTCACCATGACCTCAAAGTCAGCTTAGGATAAAGGCCAGCCCAAGGGATATCATGAGGTCCTGCCCCCAGAAGGCCCCAGAGAGCAGCAGGGCAGGTGTGTGCGTGCCCCTGGCAGCTGTCAACCTGCACGTGGGGCTGTCAGGAGAGCCGGGCTAACCGAGAGCATCTGATCCACCAGCCTCGCCATGGCCCTTCCCAGACCCACAACTCACCTTGCCATGGAACTGGGGCACCCTGTGGCCCTCCTGGAGGTACAGGCCGACAGTCACCCACATGCAGTCGTACTTGCAGTCATCCCAACAAGTCCAGCCTGCCAGAGACAGACACAGCACACGGTGACACAGGGGCCTTGGGTGGGAGACAGCATGCAGCTGAACAGGACAGAACTGGAAGCAGAGACGTTGGAGTGGGGACCTAACCTCACACTGTCTCCAAATGGGAAACAGGGACTGGAGAAGCTGGTGAAAGTTACCTGAGCTATGGGGGCATCTGTCACACGGTGGGTGCTCCGTATGTCGGCTCCTTGTCCACTTCCGTGTGAGTCCAAATTTAGCCTACCATCAGGGACTCCACCTTCAAGAAATGTCCTGTCCCCTCCCCCTCAAAGGCAGAATCCCAACACGTGCCCAGCGCTTAAACCGAAAGGTGTTTTAGGGTTCAATCATTCTGAACATTTTGTTTCGCTTGAGACAGGGTTTCACTATGTAATTCGGGCTGGGCTGGAACATAGTGTATTCCCGGCTAGCCTCAAATTTGAAGAAATCCTCCCGCTTCAGCCTCCTCTGTGCTGGGATGTCAGGCTTATGCCACACCCAGCATGGCATGAAGTATTAAATACTGGTTTGACTGAATAAATAAAAGGTAAAAATGCACGGGCTCATGCAACTCCATCACCCTGGAGGATCCACTCACACTTATAACAAACGCGGGTGGGGAAACCAAAGTTCAGATAGAAAGCACTGGGGTCGCGATGGGCGGGGCCACGACCAATGGGCGGAGCTCGCCGAGGGGTGGAGCCTACCTGCTAGACTCATGTAGATTGGCTGGTGGGAGCGGAAGTGCTTCAGAGCGCCCCCCGAACAGTTCCGCTCCTCGCATCGCAGCACGCAGTCGCGGTACACCGGCTCGCGGTCGCCTTGGGAGGCGCTAACCAGCGCGGTTGTCCCGGCCAAGAGCACCAGCCGCGCTGCACTCACCGCCATTCTGTCACTCTGGCTGGCTGCGAAAGGCGGAGCATAGAAAGACTCCACTTCCGGAGTAACCGGAAGTACCTGTGCTTGTCTTTACACCCTCCGCTGACGCACACTCACTTTTTAAATAAAAGTTCCCGGATTTTTCTGGGCGCCTGCCCCGCCCCTCGGCCCCACAGTCTCCCCGAAGAGGCGACAGACTGAAAGGGAAGGGGGACGCCTGGTGAGATCAGAAACAAAGAAGAGTGATTTGTTTTTCTTTTTCTTTTAATTCTCCAGGGCTTCTGTGTGTGTGTGTGTGTGTGTATGCTTTTTTTAAAAACAAGGAATAGCCGGGCGTGGTGGCGCATGCCTGTAATCCCAGCACTAGGGAGGCTGAGGCAGGAGGATTGTTGTGAGTTCGAGACCAGCCTGAGCTACAAAGTGAGCT
>PVKA01027805.1:14646-30201 GCA_004027165.1 Ctenomys sociabilis | reverse complement strand
ACATGTGTAAATATCGTATAGTCTCCCTAGTATAACAAGCGAAAAGCAGAAATACAAAAGGAAATGTACAACAAGTAAAATCAATTGAGTCAGATAAGGCAAAGTGAATGGCATATGCTGCAGGATACTAATCAGCTTTTCTTCTGGATGGTTAACAACCTAAGATCACAAGTCAGAGTTGGAGAAATAGAAGAGCCACGAGGCCAGCCAACATTTTGGACCTAGCCTTTCAAGGTCAACGAAGACTCAGGACATAGGAGAACCTGTACTGCAATATCATGAGACTCAGGTGAGCTTCAAATTTTCTGAGCAAGGAGATTGTGGAGCCACAGAGGAAAGTGATTGAAGTTCTATAGTGTGCCTGGGGAGAGTCACATGAAGAGAAAAGTTTTTGTCAGGCTCTCACAGAGAGCATTCTGGTCAAACATTGGCCGTGACTCATCCACATGGATGACACAGACAAAGGAACTACAGAATAATGTACAGGACTACAAGATAAACCCTGAGAGGACTTCAATGACCACATAGGAAATATAAAGTTCATGTGTTGATATATAAGTTTTGATCTACCTAGGTCTTAACCATCCAGCAGAAAAGTATAAAAGTATAAAAATGAAGTATTCATTGTGAGCCCATAATATTAAGCTAAGCTGTAAATGGACAGATGTATGTTATTGGGAAATTTTGACTTACTGAATTTCTTTCATAAGCTTGCTACAGTAAAACTACTAGTCAGTAAAACTTGTAGTATTCACATTTCTTTGGCAAATCAAACAGATGTGTTTTGTTACTGAAAGTAAACTTTCCAAATACAGAACTACAAGCAAAAAGAAAAATATAAATAAAACCTTCACTCTTTTTGATTCTGTCATTTTTTCCTATATTTTTTCTATAATACAAGATTATATATAGGCCAACTGGAAGTGACGCCTTCAAGAAAAGCATTATTAAATTTTTTTGTTAGATTTTTCTATAGTCTGCTTTTACTCTTCTAGATTTTACTTGGAGTTTCACTGACAACACATGATTTGATATCTGAAGATATGAATTTCAATATTAGCCATTGAGAAATACCTTAGCCTCTCTAAAAGTCACTTATTTTTGAGTCAGAATATTAATGTCCTTGTTACATGCATTTTAGTATTTTAAATATGATAGTGTATATGAAAACATTACCTTTAATCTCTGCTTAGAATTTGTTCAGGTAATAGTAATACTTGTGATAGAATGTTAAATTTCTTTATCTGTTGGTGTGTTTCTAGTGTCATCAAATGAATTTGTTTAACACTGGGAATTTTTTCATGGTAATCGATGTGCTTTGGAAAAATTTTTGTATTAAATGTGAAACTAGTCTTCTTTCTGTGTGAATTACTAAGTTATTATGCTTTCTCTGTTAGACTACTGATTGATATATTTTCATTGAGTGATTATAGCTAATGTCACAAAATCAGCTCTAGAGAATGCATGATTCATTTGTTGAAAATTAAGTTTCATCAAAATTCTCTCTATTTTATTTTAAAATAAAGAATGCTTGCTCTTGGATAGCTTTTGTCATCATAATAGAAACTTTCCATATGTGTATATATGTACAGGGCAGTGTTGGCAGGGCCAGAGGATAACCTTAATTGCTGTTGCTGTTTGTTTCTTATACTATTGTTAATAAATTGGAAAATTATTATTATGGCCTTATTTTATATGCCTCATTTTTATATTTTTTTGCTGGATGGTTAAGATCAAGATAAAGCAACGCCTAAATAGCAAGAAATGTAACTTTTGTATTTGATGAGGTCAGTCAAGTCCCCTCAGGGTTTATCCTGTAACCCTGTACCTCACTCTGTACATCCTTTATGCATGCTTTCAATATTCAAAAATAATTTGAGGTCAGTACATGAAGGTATATATAAATATACTGTCAATAGAATAGCATCATTAATACAATTGAAGTATTATAACAAGAGAAAAATCTATTTACTATCTAGGGAGCAGAGAATTTCTTTCCTTAATTTGCATTTTAAAAAGCTCTAAATTAAAATGCTACAGGAAGCCAAACAATGTCAGCTTGTGTTGCTGGTAGTTTAAATGCAATTTGTTTTTTGATATAATTTTAAGAAATAATTTCAATATTAAGACATCATACTTTCTGATCATGTAATGATAAACCACAAATTAGTACAAATGTTTGAGACATAGCTTTTATGAGAGTGCAACATTAATTACATGCTTCTATATCTTCAAATTGACTTTTTACATCTCAATACAGAAATAGATTTGTATAAAGAAAAATGAATAATTTATTTGTTTATAATTCTCTTTCATTTCTAAGTCATTATCAAAGAGTTTTCTATTTGAGCATACTACCAAGAAAATATGCAGTGTTGTTGTAGCCACCAAAATACTTTGTTGCATATTAAGAAAGTGTGATTTTACAGTAAAAGAAAAATCCACTAAACTGGAGTGTATGTGGATTGGACGGGGTGTACTTAATACCTATGCATAACTACATAAGTGTTTAATGCTATATTTCAACTTTCTAGGTATGTTTTTAGCCTAGCTCACTAATGGTATTTTCTACCTTTTCTTTTACATTTCATTTATGTCTCTTCTTTCAGTTGCTGAAGCATATATATCACACAAATACAGGAAAACATACAAATATGCATATGCCTCTGATGACCTACCTCAGAATTCACAGACAAATCTAAAGCCACTAGGTAGAGTCCCTCAATCATTTTTTTTTTATTTTTTAATAAGTCCCTTAATAACCATTGGTAAATTCAACAAATTGTCCTGGATCTTTCTCTACAATATTTCTTTTTATTGTGAACAAAAGAGTGTTTCTACTTGAACAAAAGCAACCTGTCAATATGTTCATTGGTTTCCAATGATTTCACTCCTTTCTCTTATGCTATATAGAGTTTTTTTCTTTTCAACTGTATCATTTTAAACAGCATGCTAACATGCTCTAGTATGTCCACTGGTAAAGAACAGCTCTTCTTTCCTTTGTCTTCTCAATCTAGTCTCTATCTCTTTACATCCTAGATATTAAAATCCCTTGAGAAATGTCTATCTGCCCTCTAATATTTGTCTTCATATTAGCAACATAACTCACTTCAATCTTGTCAGGTTAAATGTCCATCCCTATTATGTATTGAAAATTGAGAGAATTTGATAGTGGCAGTTTTAGGAGGGACATCAGGAATAGAATTTTGGTTGAGCTATATTATATATAAAATAACTTTTAGAGATCATCATGGATATGTTAGGTAAGTAGTTAGATTTTGAGTCTGGAATTTCAGTATTTATAGCTAGTAATATCAGTTTCAGATCATTATATGCATACATAATAATATATTTTGGGGGCCAGGAGATGGCTCATTAGAAATGGCTCAACAGAACACAGGTAAGGGACTGAGTTCAATCTCCGGTTGTGCCAAAATAAAAGAAAAGAAATAAATAAAAATATTATATTTGTATGAAATTATTCTGTGAAAGATTATCATAGTGAAAAGGAGTTAGCAAAAGTCCTAAGGCTCTTCATTAATTAGTGATTAATCAAAAGATAATGATTCAGGAAAGCAAATTATGGAAAGTATAGGCAGTAAAGTAGGACAGTGTGGTTGCATAGAAACAAGACAAAAATGTTCCAAGAAAGACGGTATCCAAATGAATTAAATACTAACAGAGTCAGTGGGAAGATCAGAAAGTATCCACTGAGTTGACAAATTGTTAAGATCATTTATACCTTTAGGAAGTTCAGAATATGATTTGAAATAGGTGGCATGTCAATATGGGTTGAAGAGTAAAATGAGAGATAAGAGGGATTGTAGACACTCTGGTTAGTCACCTCTTAAGTTTGGCTATAGAGCACAGAATAGGTGATATCTCTACAAAGTGCGTTATTATAAAATTCTATTTTTATTAATTTTTTTGTTAAGAAAATAATGTTTTTGGGAAAGAGTGGTCAAAGGTATAGGATAAACATGAAAAAAAAAAAACCCTTAAACTGAAAGGGAAGGATTCTATATCCATATGTGAAAGAGCTTGGCTTTACCTGGAGGACTCTTTTCTCCTTAGTATAGAAAAGAACATGGTAGTGGTGGGGCAGATGGCTCAGTGGAATAAGCGCTTCTCCCTGGCAAGCACAAGGGCCTGAGAAGATGGTAGAAATTTGGATTGATTTGCTATTGATGTAAAAAGTTTGTTTCCATTTGATGGTTTCTATATTATTGAAAGTTAGCAATAGTGTTGACTTAGTAAGTATTATAGCAATTGTGTTCATTGTATTGATGAGTGTGCCATTCCAAAAAAATTGTAAAGCAATTATCAGTGTCACATTGCTCATATTGTTGAGCAATATTAGGTGTATGTTTGAAATTGATGACTTTTACTTTATAGCAATGTTTCTATTCCAAGTTGTTTTGTTTTCCCTGAATGCTACACAAATACAGGACTGGAAAAAGATGTTGAAGCACTAGGGAAAATAATGTTAATGGTGGCTATTTGTCCTAGTTACTTTCTTGTCACTGAGATATGACACCTAACACTCACAAATTAAAGGAAGAAAATTTTATTTTGACTCATGTTTTCTAATGGTTTTAGGCCATAGTTCTCTGGCTCCCAGGGAGGGCAGTAGGTAAGAAGGGCAAAGCAGAGGAGAATTGCTCATGACATGGTATCCAGAAGGCAGACAGAGAGAAAGCAAGCAAAGGAGGACAGAAACTCTTCCAGGCCAAGAATCTAGTTCCCTGCTTCTTATGACTAGGCCCCACATCCTAAGAGAAACACAGGTGTTAGCCCTCATAATTCAATCACCTTCCAAAATCCCCATCTACATGAGGTTCTTAGGGAACACATAGATATGTAATCTATACCAGTGTTAATAATTAGTCATAATAATTAATATTTCTTGGATTGTGAAACTTAAAGTAGATGTAGAGTTTGAGTAGTGGCAGGTAAAGATGAACGGTAAGTCAAAGGACTAAAGCCTCACTGAGACCTAAGCATTAATTCAGTGGTGAGGCGTGTAGCTCAGTTGTAAAGCACTTGTCTAGCATGAGAGAGGTCCTTGATTTCATCCCCAGTATTGGGAATTTAGGAGATTGATTTTGCAGGGTTGCTTGATCAGTAAAGCTGGAACTCCAGCAAAACACTTGTCAGATGTTGTAGAAGGATTAGACTTTTAGAGGGATTGTTATTTTTGGTGACAGGGATATGTCTGTGGGGTAAATATCTGAGGCTACATTTAGGAAAAGAGAGATAAAGAAGTCAAGAAGAGGCTACATGGTGTTTTGGGTGTAAATGATGAAATCACGAAAACAAACAAATCAGTTGAGAGTAGACAAGAAGACTAAGTCAACTGCTGACATGTTTAGAAAATGAAGCTAAGATATTGGAAGATAAAACAAAAGCTGGTATAGCCGCATTATACAGGCTCATACCTATTTTTCTCTGAATGATACTATAAAAAATTAAATATTGGCAAAACAATTAACTTACAAACCAATAACTAAAGGAAAACTTCTTCATGCATTGGTAGAGGTAGCCCAATGAAAATGGATTCCATTATATTTATCTAGTTTACATGGTACATTTAATGAGGACATTTTAAGTAGAAAGATATTAATGTTGACTAGCATAATTATAGTGAAGGTTTAGAGCATAGGCTGTTAGATATACATAGTATCCCTTATGTAAAAAGGAACTGTTGTAAAGAAAATATATAATTGCATACTTTTAAAATAGACATTGTGATTATATAACATAACAGGTTAGGGGATAAAATACATTTTCCTGCTTTTTTTTTCACAGGAATAATACATAAAAGATTTATTTGAAATATTTGAAAGTGCTTAGATATCCAAATCTGTTCTTTGGCAAGTGAGAAGAATAAAAAGGATGCTTTAGGTTTTAGTTTGCTTCTCTCTGACTCTGCAAACAGTTTTATAAACTATAGAATTAGAGGTTTACACTAGGTATTTCAAGGAATGCTCTGACTCTCTTTTGTGTTTATAAGAAAAGAAAATTTGGGTCAGGGAGATAGCTCAGCAGAATAAACCCTTGCCTGGCAAGTACAAGGTCCCAAGTACAAAAGACATAAAGTGAGTTCAAGCCCAGCCTAAGCTGCATAGTGAGACCCTTTTTCAAAAAAATAAAAAACAGAAAAAGAGGTGTATCACATTTCTATGAAAATTATATCTTAGAGTTTGATATGGAGAGATCAATATGCTCTATGCTATGTGTAAGTGCACATTGATGATCTAAGATTCTACGCTAGGTATAGCATAATTTAATTCTCTGGTTTTCATTTATTTTTTGTAACATTACTTCAATAAGAATTCAATTAACTTCTTTTAAAGTAAGCCCAGCAAAATAGCATGTTACAGTATTTTAATAAATAGTAAAGGAGATATTTATATATTATCTTTTTATTTTGGAAGTTATTTTAAGAATGTGTAATTTGCAAGATTATCAATACTCCAGAAGACACTCATATATATTCTTTTGTTTTTTTGGGGGGAACTAGGGATTGAACTCAGGCACTTACACTTGCCAGGGAAGTGCTTATTCCACTGAACCATCTCCCCAGCTCCACTATATATATCTTTTATCCTGATTCACCTAGAGATCATGTCCTACTTTCATTTCTTTGCCTCTAGTACCTCCTCTCTTTTCCTGCCTCCTTCCCACCTCCACCTTTGCCTCCAACTCTTTCATTTCTTCTTTAGCCTTCTTTAATCTGGAACATTCCTACATCTACACTTTGTTTTGCATGATACTGACTTTTTTTAAGGTGACTTTTTAAAAGAATATACATTTTTGTATGTTTATTGTTTCCTGCTAAATGGACCTATGCAGGCATTCTAGACAAGAATTCTGTATAAGCCATGAGGGGTGAGGAATCACATATGGAGGTATATAGTATCAAGCCTCATTGGGGAAGCTAATTTTTATCATTTGGTCAAGGTATGATAGAGTTTTTCTAGCCTTTTAATTACTGTTTTCTGTTCTAATAAACCCACGGACAAACACTTTGAGACCATGCAAATGTCCTTATTCTCATCAAAATATTCTCCTAGGTCAGTGATGGTCAACCTGTAGAACATATTTTTTTTTTTTTTACGGAACCAGGGATTGAACTCAGACCCTTGCATTTGCCAGGGAAGCACTTATTCTACTGAGCCATCTCCCTCAGCCCTTTGTTTTTCTTTTAAGACAAAAGACATTAATGTGCAAGGTTTTTTTTTAACCCAAAACAGAAGTATTGAGTTTTAGTTACAGTGTCGACACTTTGTGATAAATAAGTGGGTTTGGGCTAACAGTTTGCACATTTGTCTCTAAAAGGTCAGCCATCACTTGCCTAGGTTATCTTTTTGAATAACAGTTATAGTACTTGGCACTCATCATGCTCCTTTCTAGTCTGTCTGTCTATTTAGCTTGTTAACTATCTTGCTATCTGTCCATTGTGTTCTTTATCTTTTTGGCCTGCTCAAACCAACCTGAAAGTGGGGCTGGCACAGCATGTGATGCCCGGGATTGAACCTCAGCCCCCTGAGACTGCTTATACTCTCCTAAGCAGGTACTTTAGTAACTGCTGAGCTATCTTGCCAGCCCCTTGTCCATTAATTTCATATGAACATTTTCGTATAGATTCTTGTTTTTCAGTGGTTTATAGTAAATTTATGTATCATATTATTTTGAGAATCATTTTCATATATATATATATATATATATATATATATATATATATATATATATATATATATAATTTATTTATTTTTGTGTGTGAGAGCCATCCTCAATCTATCGTTGTGGTCTGACCCTATTTTGTGACATAAAAAGACCTTCTCGTCTTGTAGCTACCCTTATGTAGCGTTGGAATCAATAATTTTTCAAGAGGAGCTTCACTCTTTTAACAGAGGTTGGGGTGTGGACTGTATGAGAGACCATTGCCTATATATTAGCTATGTATTTGTTGCTATTGGAATGCAAGAATAGAAAAGTTATTCTCAAATTAACAGAATACTAATCATTCAATATAAAACAAGGACATGATATTTAAGCTAAATCGTGTTATTTTACTTTTACATATATATATCAGTTTGATATAGACAGATCAATATGCTCTATGCTATGTGTAAGTGCACACTGATGATAAAACCTTTTACATACTGATGTGAACACAGTTTGCTACTTTCAAACACCTATGTAGTAGCGTTTATCTTTTAGCAAGGCATACTGGCACATACTTGTAATGCCAGTCCTCTAGGTGGCTGAGGTAGGAAGAGCATGCAGTGACATCCCTATTTGGCAACTTGATGGACCCTGTCTCAATACTGAAAGAAAAGAAGAAAGGAAGGAAAAGAAGGGAAGGAAGCAAAGAAAAAAAGAAAGAAGGTGCTGAGAGCATAGGTCTGTTGCAATGTGTCCATGGTTTTGATCTAAAGTAGCACATAAAATATTAACTTTTAAAAATTATTAATATACAATATGAAGTGGTATTTATCTATTCTAATATAAGAAGATATGATTATTTATCTAATGGTCATATATTAATACTCTGAGTTTCTTCAGTGAGTCATTTAATAAAATAATAAATTATATTGCCAAACACATTTAGAATTTTTTAGTGAAAAAGCAGAATCTGTTTGCATTATCAGAACATTATAGTTAAACAATAACTTTATTCACTCTGGAATACTATAGGTAAACAAAACTATTCTAGAATTTGTGTATTCAACTTTTCCTTTTTAAAAAATGTTTTTGTGGGATACAGGATCTCACTACACAGCATAGACTTGTAGTGACCTTCTGTCTCAACCTCCCCAGTGCTGGGATTACAGGCATGCACCACCATGCCCAGTTTCAGGGCCAGCATGGCATGTGGTACTAAGGATCAATCATCCATCATTGCCACTTACCAGCCAGGTGTTTAGGTCACCGAGCTATCTCTCAAACCCTCTATTTCTTTTAAATTTACTTGAATTACTATTATTTTCAATGAAGCTTGTGGTACAGTCTATTCCCTCTTCTACCCAACTGCATTAGCTCACCTTGTGCGATGTATTATTCATTAGATTTGAAGTTTATAGCATGCAGACATTTAATGTTTCCTTTTACTTATTATCATTAGTTCCGTATTTGATAGTGAAAACTGATCATCTTTTATTATTTTCTTTCAAACTATATTATTCAGTAATCTCATATATTAAACCTTTAATCATTAAAGTTTCCAATAACTTGGAATTAATGATGTATCTCCCCCACCCCATTATCGTCACAGTTATGGTCAAATGTTTGCTTTTTAAAATGAGTTCCTGGATAGATATTCTTTAAAGCAGCACTTTGTTTTATTCATTTTTTCCCCTTTTATTGCTTCTCATCTTATGAATGATCATGTGTTCTCACTTGGTTCATTAAATAGTAGTAGCATAATTAGGAGAGTATATTAAAAGAATTCCATTTAGATTGAACCATCTATGTGAGACATCAACAGCCTCACAAATAATTGAACTGTATTTTTTGTTTTTTGTTTCTCCTGTGGAAAGGAAATACTCTTATTACAACATTGAAATTGAAAGTCATCTTTGGACTTTAGTCAAACGTGTCAGTTTTGTGAAACCATACAAAGTTGTTCACTTAGCTTAAGGGAAAAGAACTTTGTTATGCTCTTTGAGTGTTTCATTAAACTAGATCATTGCCTGAGGATCCTATTTAATATGTCCATCTGATTTATTATTTTATTCCTGTTTTTTTAATTTGTCTCATCCTTAGAAAACTTGGCATTTATTTCTATTCCATTTTTCACACTGTCACATTTAACATGTGCATTCATTGCTTTTAATTAAATTACTTATTAAGTTTAAAGAAAAACATTTAGACTTGTTTTAAATCTATAATCACGTGATTGAAGGAGATAGCATGTTTTTTAGGTTCACAGAATTATTTTGCTAAATGCATCAGTTGTAAATAGCAAGTGTAGTTCTGTGATTAAGTTCATGCACTACACACAGAGACAAATAGTATCAATTTCTATACCTTTTTAAGATACTATATTTAGCTTTTGTTCTTAATGTCTAAAACCATATGAATGAAAATTTACTTTTATTTAAATTTTATTATTGATCTGAAGATACCTTAAATTTCTGCAGCAAATAACATTTTACCTTTCTTGCCATCTAAGCTGTAATGAATTAAAATAGTTAAGATTTTAGTCCTTAATTGTTCCATGTTCATTGGCAAGGCTATTAAATTTGTACCAGTGATACACAAATTCAGCAGAGGCATATATGTTTTTTCTTTGCATTTTTGCGTTTTGCATTTTTTTCTAGATGATACAGGAAATATGGGACTAGATTCCAGAGCTTATGGGTTTTGAAGGGTATATTTGAAAGCTGCTTCCAAAATAAGTATTTTTAAGTATTGGTAAATACATGTAGAGATGCAGATTAGTATCTCTTCTCTGATGTAGTGTTTCAAGGAAAGCCTGTTCTTTACCTTAGTGGTATATCACAGTCTTGATTTATTTCTTTTTCTTTTCTTTGTTTCCTTATCTATCTCAATACAATCTGGTGGCTTAGAGAATATATTTACCTTAATTTTTCTTTTCTTTTGTGGTGTAAGCTGGGATTGAACTCAGGTCCTTGCACTTGCCAGGCAAGCACTTATTCTACTGAGCTATCTCCCTGGCCCCCTAACATAACCTTTGAATTAGTGACCTTTCTTGTTAAACAGATGAATACATTTTAGAGGGAATGGGAGCTTTGTATAAATTAATTGAAGAAGGAAAATGGCATGTGCTTAACATAGGAAAATATGTTAATCTGTTTTATGATTTTTTTATTCCACTTTATTTTATTTGCAGTGCCACTTTCTCCTTTTACTCTGAAATGAGACAGGCTGTAAAGACCTTGAGCAAACCTAACTTAAAAATTGTAATCATTACTTTAATTTGCTGCTTTCGGTAAAAATAAAAGCTGACAAAGTTTTTTAATGTTCATGATTTGGTTTATATATCTTAAGTATAATGGACGTAAATGTAAGTGCTTGTGATATGGAATCTATTTGTTAATTTTTATATATTTATTGATTATATGTTTCATGAAAAGCAGTTTGCTAAGTATTACAAGGCCTTTGAAGATATTAAGTAGATTAGGATCATTACTTCTAGATTAATGTGCAAGAGTAAGCTATATACACAACTAGTAAATGTATTTAAAATATGAAAACCCTATAAAGTAAAATATAGATCCAGTGGGAAGAGATGAGAAAAGAAAACAAAGGGGTTAATACATGTCATCATTGAATTAAAAGTAATTTAGCTGAGCCTTTAAAGCTAGGTGAGATCCAGACACTTAATACTATATGTATGGACCATGAGGGAAGGAGAGTTGAGAAAAAGAAGGGAAGGGCAGGTAAGGGAAGAGAGAAACAGAAAAAAGAGAAAGGAAAGAAAGAAGCATTTTAGCACAATAAGTCATTTGTTGAAAAATCTGTAGTTTTATAATGTCATTTTCTCAGGTAATAAGAGGTCCATAAAAATGGTTTAGAATGCAAAGTTCATATTGGATGAGGGGGCCTTTCAAAAAGGGACCTAATGTTACTTGAAATGGTACAAAATAGTTCGAAAGAGGTATGTTTGAGCTGGATTATTAGTACCTTTATTGCTAGTTTAAGAAAGTACAGATTGCAATTTATAGGAAATGTAGAAACACTGAACAATCTTAGGAGAGTGAACTGAACAGTGTTAGTTCAAGTAAGTTTATTGGAGCAGTGTAAGGACAAAGGACCTGAATAATTGTATACTTGGATATGGATGACAACAGAGTAAGGGCACAAAAGATGTGTTAGAATATCTAGCATAGGGATCTTATTGGTGAGGTACATACTCCTCTTAGCATAGGGAAAAGTAACAACTATGCCACTGGAGAAATGGTTGTACTTTTTACTTGGGGACAGAGATGAAAAGAAGAGGTTCAGAGAAGGAGAATGGATTGATTTGGGAAGCCTTGAAGTTGATTTGCTGTTTATCAATATTGAAGTGGAAATGTCCAGTGAGCTTGAGAATCCTAGTTTAAACTTGTGCAAAATTAAACACCAATCCTGAATGTGAAATTGCTGAGTTAAAGAACAGGTATATTATCAACAAAACCAGTACTGTTGCAATTGTTTTGTTAATATTTGTTTATATTTGCTCATAAAAATACCATCTCTTGTTCAGCGTGGATTCAGAGCCGTCCTTCTGGATCATTTTCTTTCATGAAAATATGATATCCTTCAATTGTTTCATCAATATGTTCAAGGTGTATATCTAGTTTTGGCCTTTCTGAAAATGCCTATATTTTAATATCTCTTTGAAAGGTATTTTTTTCTGGATATAAAATTTGACACTACTATTTTTCTCAACACATTAAAGGTACCATTTTCTAGTATCTGGCTTTAATTGTTGATGAAATGCTAACAGTGAAGTTAACAGTGTTTCATTGTTAATTGTCATTCTGTAGTCCTTTTAAGGCAGTGTCTTTTATGTATTTAAGATCATCTCTTTATCTATACTGTTAGTCTTGTTGCCATAGATTCTGACCTAGCTTTACTTTTATTTAACTTGGAGTTCTTTGTGCTACCTGATCCTGTGTGTTGTGTCTTTCTGAATACTGGAAAAGTATGAGCCATTATCTCCTCAAATGTTGCTGCTGCCTACTTCACTGCCCTTTTTTTGACCTAGAATTTTGATTATGTAGAAATTACACCTTGTCACATCTGTGCTACCTTTCTTGTAACCTCTTATTTTACATAAATCTCATAGGCATGCTTCTTGGACAATTCTCTCAGTTATATCATTCCATTTATGAATATTTAATGATATCTACCCTCTCCATTCATAAATTTTAATTGTTACCTTTGAAAATTTTAAATTTAAGAAATTTCATTTGAGTCTTCTGATCTACCTAGTCCTATTGTTCTTTGTTAATTTTATCAACATCTCACTCTTCAAATACATTAGATACTGTATCTGCACTTTATAGGAATGATTTTGAGCATTGTATGGGATTTAATGATCTTCAGATCAGATTCTTGTTTTACTAGAATCATGTGAAAAATTTGACTTAATGTTTTTTAAAACAATATATCTTGTATACCTGTGAGTTCAGGCTGTGTGAAGGCTAGCATTTCACTATGAACTCCTGAAGAAAAATTTTTTCTACTAAGCACCAACGTTTGACATGGACATTTTTCTTTTGTGTCTCCATCTGAGATGAGCAAGCTCATTTCTAATTTGCTGTTAAGCTCAAGTACTTTTCTGCATCCTTTGTGAGTATAATTCTATTAGCCTTTCCACTTTGATCAGGAATAGGCTTGGTTCCTATTCCTCCATCTTTGAGGCCTTGCAACCTGAAGCTCAAGTTGATCTGTGTTTAGAAAATTTGCTGAAGGTTAAAGTTGCACGTACTGATGTTATCTCCTTTCAGTTCATGAATAACTTATGTTTTGTTCTCCAGGTACTCTTTATTTTCTTGCCATATCATTTATACATTTTAAATTATTTTTAAAATATTACGGGACCAGGGAGATGGCTCAGTAGACTTAAGTGCCTCCTTGGGAAGTGCAAAGGCCTGAGTTCAATCCCAGGTTTTGCCCAATAAATAATAAACAATTAATTAAATAATTAAATTAAATTAAATATTAGTCCAGTATCATTATTTCTACTACAAATTTATACCCGAATATATATTCTATCATCCTTTAGGGTAAGCAATTTTACATGGACTTGTACAATCTCAAAATTACTTTGTTCTTATTTTACAGTCTCCTAAATGTGAAGTGATGATATTAGAATTTGAAACAGTGTGATACCTGACCTCTGTCTATTCAACTTATTTTGTACTAATACTCATTTTTTTTAGAATAGTGGAAGGTATTAGTGTAACTACCCATTTAAGAATAAGATCATTTTATGGCTATTACTATTTTGTTGTTAATTGTGGATTGTAGTTGTGTAATAATGATTCTCATTTTCCCATTCACCAAAAAAGAATTTTAGTGGTCAGAAGTCCAACAAAATATAAAACAGTCTGTACAAAATATTGTGTTATGTATAGGCATCAATAATGAATGTACATGTGCCTCTCTGTTTATATGTATAACATATTTCTTAGTTCTTTACTAGAGGATTTGGAGTGAAAGCTGCCAGCATGCAGTTTCCCTGGGCTTTGGGAGCACTCACCAGAGCCCTGGTTGTCATGTAGAATGATTTGAGACTGCAGCACTTTTCCATAGGAAAATATATCTTAGTTATTATCTTCCACTAATAATGGGTTTTACTAGGGAAACACATATTCCAACTGTTAAGCTTCCTACTAGAGATGGAAACAAAAGATGTAAGTTAATCATAGGCTGGCCATCATTAAATGTAATGTATAGCAATGTGTAACTGCTAGCTTTTAGTGGTACAAAGGTCATCAAGATATAGTTCATGGCTAGAAGGAGGTCACACCTAAGCTGGAAGCTGGATATCTAAACTAATGATAATATTGTATATTAACTGCTTCATCTATGATAGGAACAAAATGCTGTCCAGGCCTAGAGGAGGGAGTAATTAATTCTGCTTGGAAGTGTTCATGAAGGTATCCCAGAGGAGATGGTATTTTATTCAAGCCAAATGTCTTCAGGTTGAGAAATAGTAGGATATAAAGAGCATTTAGCAAACATGCACAGGCTTGCAATTTACTGACTTTATGCAGGACTGGAGAATATTTTGGTGTAAGTGAAATGTGAAACCTGAGAGGGACTATTGTTAGTTAATAGGAGTTGGGTTTTGAGAAGCTCAAATTAACATGCCTATTACTTATGCTTTTTCCTAGAGGTATATGGGAGAAAACATTAAGGCTAAGCAATAATATACTATTATTTTTAAGACAATCCAAGTGATGAATGTTTAAAAGAACCTGAAAAAAGGAAAAATAAAAAAGGGAGTCCAGAGCATTACCATAAATAAATAGCTCTGTTGTATATCTTAATATTTTGTTCTAGTTATTTGTTCCTCTGAACACAATGATTGTGCTTTGATCATTTTTTGTATTGACGTTGTCTACCACAGTATATGTTATCACTACTAAATAAGTGGTTTGGTGAGTGGATTACAAAAGCAATAATTATTGAGGTCTTTAAATAAGATAGTAGAAATGGAGCTAGAATTTACAGGGGGCTGGAGAGTAAGCTTATAGACAGACAAGTCAAACATAAAGATTTCTTCTATGATTCATTTTTCTTTAAATTATCTGGATAGTATTTTAACTGTTTCCTATACTGCCCTTCACCAGTATAGGAAACAGGCAAAATACTGTCCAGATAACTTGAAATTAATTCACCTTAGAGTATTTTTATAAGCCTGGCGTGGTGGTGCATGCCTGTAATCCCAGCACTAGGGAGGCTGAGGCAGGAGAATTTTTGGGAGTTCGAGACCAGCCTGAGCTACAAAGTGAGCTTAAGGCCAGCCTGAACTGCACAGTGAGACCCTGTCTCAAAAAGACAAAAAAAAAAAAAAAAAAAAAAAAAAAA
>PVKA01027805.1:0-14546 GCA_004027165.1 Ctenomys sociabilis | reverse complement strand
ACTAAAAGACTACACAGAGACATAGGATTATTTATTAGGGAACATTGGTCTTAAAGTCATTTAGGAGGAAGTTTCAAGAAGGAAAATCTGTTAATTTAATAAACTTAATGGTGTCCAATATTTTTCCAATATTGTATACACATATTGTACATTGATATGTTACCAAAAATGTATAAAATAATACAGAATTAAACATAGCATTATTTATTTCATATGTTATATGATTTCAAATATTTAATAAGCTAGAACTATTTCTAGGAAGGAGTGAAGAGAGCAAGGAGCAAATGCTTTTTGACTCTTTTCTCATCTTAGAGAAAAGTGCTCTCATTTTTGTAATGATTATTTTGAAGTAGGTTTTCTCATTATGTGTGTTTATGTATGTTTTATTGATTACATGCTTGAAAATGTTGTAATGTGGTGAAATATTGAGGATATAGCTTTAAGTACCTTTATGTAGTGAAAAACTCTAGTATTAACTACTGAAATGTATCATCTTTTCTCTTACTCTTTGATTAATTTTTAGATACTGTTTTGATTTTCTTAATTTTATCACAGATTACATATTTCCAAATGTAGTTTATGCAAGAGAAATTCTATTCCACTTTGTACTGAGTGCTAGTTTTTATATGCATTTTGAACATACATTTTACATGGATATTAATTACTAGGATTATTTATGCAAAACTCATACCAAGGAGTTTTTATTTTAATGCTGATAATGACTATATGCATTTAAAGACTAGTTCAGAAACCTGCTAGTGAGTAATCATTATTACCTTTAGGAAAGTTAAGTCATTGCATCATGCTTAAATTACCACCTAATATATTAGTGGCTGTATGCATTTATTCATTTTTTGTTAAAATATATTTTCCATTTATGATCTTTATTCATTGTCTTGGTTACCTTGTTCATTGTTGAAAGAAAATATCTGGTATCCCAAGTTACAGGAGGAAAGTTCATTTTAGCTTGCTGTTTGTAAAGGATTCCATCCATCATTGGCTGGTTGCAGGGTAGGGCGGCATAGCAGAGTGGTACTGCAGAGAAGAAAGAGGTAGAAGGCAGTGGAAGCAACCGAACAGCAAGTATTAAAAAATAACAGCAGCTCTCTTTCTGTCCCTTATGTTGTTTCCAGGTGATAGGCACTTAGGGCACGTGGCACTCAATCCCAGATTTGGGCAGCCTAAATCCCAGCCTTGCACCATCATTCCTAGCATTACATCCTTGATCAAAGCATCACACACCCTAGATCCATCCATCTGTGAAAAGACCCTCCTATGACTCTACAGCCTTGGTGGTATATTAGATACAAGCCATAAGAGTAACAGAATTTGTTATGCCTGGTGTAATTACCTGAAACTTTGCAGAATACAATCCCTGTGTCATTCACTGTGTAATACTGCATGTTCTACAATATGGCTTGGTGGTCTTTGAGTGAAAATTGGCATTTGCAGCTATACTGATGTGGTGCCTGTTTCTCTCTCTCTCTCTCTCTCTCTCTCTCTCTCTCTCTCTCTCTCTCTCTCTCTCTGTCTGTGTTAGTGCACTTAATGACATGACATGATAAGGAAGGTAGTTTGCTGTAGTATAAAGATTGTGGTTTAGGGGCCAGGGAGATAGCTCAGGAGAATAAGTGCTTGCCTGGCAAGTGCAAGGGCCTGAGTTCAATCTCAAATCTCACTTTCTAGGATATATACCCTGGCCCTTCCCCTGAAATGTATGTCTTTCATTATTGTGTACTAAAATTATTTTAGACAGCATTCTTTTTTGATAAATAGATGCAGCAAATTTTGTTCTTGCATGAGAATATTATCTTTTTGTTTGTTTTAGGGTAGGGTCTATGGCATCTATAGGATCTCACTCTGTGAATGAGACACATAGTGATCCTCCTGTTTTCAGCCTCCCAAGCACTAGGATTATAGGCATGTGCCACCATGCCCAGTCTCAATTATGGTCTTAGCACACCCTGCTGGCAGGACTAACAGCATACCAGGAATCCAACCCTGGCCACTGCATCTGCCTAAACAGGCACTTTAATCTCTGAACTATCTGACCAGTCCTGAGAATACTGTGTTTTAATAAAATTACAAATGCAGTAAGTTGAGAAAGCTACCTGTTATCTTGTGAGGCTATTTGGCTTGTCCATCTTATTTGATATGGTTAGAGGCATTAATAACTAACATTAACTATATTATCAGGTTTCACACATTAATAGCCAGTTTATTTCCTTCAGCTAATGGTATAAAATAAATACTTAATATTTTAGTTTAGCCCTTTCATGTGAGAATTAATTAGCATTATAATATTTATTAGCAGTTTGCCATCAGATTCCTTTATGTACACCAATAAAATGTATATCCTGCTGCTTCTGGGGTATTTACCATAAAATTTAACATCATTGCTCATTTATTGTGTCAGACAGTTGGAATTTTCATGTTCTTTGCTCAAAATGTTGGCATAGCCTGCCTTATGCCCTGTGCATTAATTTTTGTTTGGCTTGGATCCATTAACATACTGTTACATGCTATTTCTTTATATGAGATTGGGACATGTAATGTGGTCATCAGTACAGAGAAGGTATGGTATGTGCTTATCTAAGTTTATGTGATTTTGACTGATTTTCTTAAAAAGAAAGAATTTCTGGAAGTTTTGGGACATTGTACCACCCCGTCTCATTCCTTTGTACTAATGCATCACAGGTCACTGAACAGTGTAATCTGTTTTGCATAATTTCCACTGATCTTGTCCAGTATATCATTGTCTTCTGGGTTTATTCTGAGATCATTTTGAGTTGCTCTTGACAATCAGGTAACTTCTTGTAATAAGAATGTTTATACAAACCTGCGGTTCACTTTGTTTCTCTCTTCTTTCTTTTCTTTTTTCGGTGGAACCAGGGATTGAACTCAGGCCCTTGCACTTACCAGGGAAGCGCTTATTCCACTGAGCCCCCGGCCCCTCGTTTCTCTCTTCTTGACACTATATTTATAGTTATTTTCCCACTACAGAGCTCAAGTGAGTGGTCTCTATTCATCATTTACATTCATGTCTTTTTCACTTCTTGTAATATGGTTTCTGCTATCATTGATTTTTCTTAAGAAGCTATATTTTAATATGGTCTGTAGTAACCTATTTTCATCGTGCTTGACCACTATACCACTTTTTTTCTTACTGAAAGATTTTCCTTTGTATATTTTGTGACAGGGTACTCTTTAACACCCTTTTACTATCATTTTTGACCTCCTAATTGGATATCCCTTTTTAAAGCTTCAATTCAGGTGTCCTCACTGCTTTGGCTATAGTATTATATTGGATTCAGCAGAGCATTGAATTTATAGTGTCTTCCTGCATTATTTTATTCTAGTGTTTTACATAATTATTCACATAGTATTAGTATTTTCTGAATAGCATTTTACAAATACCATTGAGGTGGTATTGATGTTGGAGATAAAGTTGTACCAAAACTGTTCTGTTGCTCATCAGTCTGTAAATTAGGTAGGGCAGTAAGATATGTACTTAGAAATTTAAGTACAGCAGTATTTGAAAGGTACCTTATCACTGCTATATGTAGCTAATGACTGCTGTGACAATTACAAAAGCTTTTGCAGAGAAAGTGACACCTTATTTTGTACTTAATGGGTAAAGATTTGCCAGCAAATATGTTAAGGGATGTGACCTGAAACTATTTTGCAACTGCCCAAGAGTGCTGTCATACATTTTCTGTTTTTTTTTTTTTTTTTTTTTTTTTTTTTTTTTTTTTTTTTTTTTTTTTTTTTTTTTTTTTTTTTTTTTTTTTTTTTTTTTTTTTTTTTTGTCTTTTTGAGACAGGGTCTCACTATGCAGTTCAGGCTGGCCTTAAGCTCACTTTGTAGCTCCGGCTGGTCTCGAACTCACAACAATCCTCCTGCCTCAGCCTCCCGAGTGCTTTTTAGCTATACTTGCCCTTGGTAGATAATAGAAATTAATTAAAGTTAGAACTCATAATTTTCATTTATATTAAGCACACAATAAAAGTATGTACAATATGTCTTCAATAATGTATTAAGATGTATATATTTTAGAATCAAGACCTCAAATATGAGATGTTAATGAAGTGTGACAATTTTACTTCTGTAGCAATAGAAGTAAAGCTGTCATATGTATTATAGGTTATGTTCTTCAGTTTTTCTGACGTAGCATGGCAGATAGCTGCTGTTATTTATAACATTTATGTGTCTTATCAGATTAGTTCTGTGAGTTCTAAGTGGAAAGCAGGACAAAGCGCTGCTTTCATTCTTCAAGGATTGTCATAACCATCTTTGGAGTTCATAATTCTTAACTAATATTTTGCTACAGTTACCAGTAAAAAACAGAGCTCTATTCTTTTTATCAGTCAATTAGATGCTTTAATTTTATTGTGTTTTCTTATCATACTTCTGTTCAAATTTTATATGTTGGCTTGCTGCTCTTTCTCTGTAGGTATATCCAGTGGTTAAGTTCACATTTAAAGGATTCTAGGCTAAAAGCAAAGAATCACTTTGGTGGCAACCATGGGCGAAACAATAATGCTCTCTTCCTGTGATAGGACTGAAGTGGCTGTGGTGAAGTAAAGGCCAGACTAATGGCAAGCACAGCAGGTTTGAAACAGTGTGCTAGAAAAGAGAATCAGCAGGTTGTTGTCCTGTCCTGATCCCTCAAATTTATTTGCTGTCTGTGACTATTAGCAGCAGCTTTTTACCTGTGCGATAACAGCTTTTTCTTTTATCTTTAGTAAGTTTCACATAAAACTGTAAATTACTGGGATTTCTGTTTTTTTTTTTTTTTTGTAACACATTGTAACTTTTATTCTAATCTTTATAAAATGTGTTCTTCTTTACAGTATAATGACACTGCCTATACTGTACAGGATTCAGAGGACTAGCAAGAATTTTCAGGTCCATTACATATTTATGTTCTACCTTGCTCTAGGAACTACTGTTTAATCTTTAGCCTTGTTTTTATTTTGTATATCCTTTTATAAACAGACCCTCTATATTAACTATTGGGCTTGAAAAGTAATAAAATGTGCAAAGTAGGAAATTATAACTGTTCTACAATAAATTACTAAGCTTATGTTCTTGTTCTGTATTATAACATTTGTAGTAACTTAAAAAAACTCTCAGAGTATTAAAGGTAGTTTTCCCAAGAGCCAGTTTCTTAACTGGGACCTCAACCAGGAGCTCTTTTTTTGTTTGTAAGTTCTTAAAATCTTATAGTCTGTAGAATTTGTAACATTTTCTGCTATAAAATACCTCCTAGAAGTTCATTTTATATTCATACTACCTAAGATATACTTAGTACACATATGCAATAATGATGATTATCAATGACTCATTATTAAGCTAGTTCACCTATTCAATGAGTTTCATAAAGGTTCACTCTTTTTACTTTGATGGTTTTCTGCTGAAGTAAGGAAGTCATTATCATTGTCTGTAGTTGTTGCTAGCTAGAAGCTAATTGAAAGTTCATTAACATACAGCAGAGTACTGTATTAAGGATTGTGCACTTCCACGAGATTTTAATTTTCAAGTTCTCTTAGTCCAGGACACAATTTAAGACTATTTGTCTAAACTGATTTAATAGTAATATAGCTTTTTTTTTTTTTCACAGAGGAAAGTATTTTATTGTTTACTTTTGTATTTAATTTCTTCAGAATTTTAACTAATCCCAGGATTAAAATTCAGTTAATTCTTTCTTTAAAAAATTTTTATTTTATTGAAGTACAAATATCAATGAGACAGTTTTAAGATACCTTGACAAGATGGATTCAATAAATTAATAAATTGCAAACTGTTTTCATAATGTTTTGGTATCATACAAGATGCATATATGATATTATAGTTACAGAAATTATTATAGCGTATGTCTCTTACCAGTAAATTAAGAGAGTGTAGCTGTTTGCGTATCTTATTTTTTATACCTGAATTATATCAAAGATTCAATAATTAATACTTTCTACCTTGTTATTTTCCTAGTGGTTGTCCATAGTACTAGAAGACGACATAATATCCTGTCCACCCACCATTAGTGCAAATCTTGCCTCTCATAGAATTATGTAGAAGCACGGAGCTAACTGTGCCAACTGTACTGTCCATACACACACATCATGATTCTTAAATTCTATACCCCTTTCTTTGTCTACACCTGTCAGAGATGGGCACTCCATTGTCATTCAACTAATTTAGGTGCCTGAACTCGACAACACAATCCAACAGAGTTCAGCATTCCAAAACAACAGTGAGTTATTCGAAGAAGTTGTTGACCATAGCCATTTGTAGCTCAACTTATTATTATGGCCCCGTGGTGTATACTTCATTTTTATACTTTTCTGCTGGATGGTTAAGACCTAGATAGAGCAAGACCAATATACCAAAACATGTACTTTTTGTTTCTGATGAGGTCAGTGAAGTCCCCTCAGGATTCATCTTGTAGTCCTGTACCTTATTCTGTAGATCTTTTGTCTGTGTCATCCATGTGGATGAGTCACGGCCAATGCTTGAACAGTTTGCTCTCTGTGAGAGCCTGAGAGAAAGTTTTCTCTCCATGTGACTCTCCCCAGGCACACTATAGAACTTCAGTCTCTTTCCTCTGTGGCTCCATCATCTCCTTGTTCAGAAAATTTGGAGCTCAACTGAGTTTCATGATGTTGCAGTACAAGTTTTCCTATGGCCTGAGTCTTTGCTGACATTGAAAGGCTAGGGCCAAAATGTTGGCTGGCCTTGTGGCTCTTCTATTTCTCCAATTCTGATCTGTGAACTTAGGTTGTTAACCATCCAGAAGAAAAGCTGATTAGTATCCTGCAGCATATGCCATTTACTTTGGCTTATCAGACTCAATTGTTTTTATTTGCTGATGTGCGTTTCCATTTGTATTTCTGCTTTTTGCTTCTTATATTATGGAGACTATACGATATTTACACATGTGTGTCTGGTTTATTTCACTTATGAATATATGTTCAAGTGGCATCCACCTCAGTATAAATGCTTCAAACTTATCATTCTTAATAGCTGAGTAATATTCCATTATATAGAAATACCACATCTTTTTCTATCCTTCCTCATGTGATGGACATCTTGGTCGTTTCCAAATTTTGCTATCACAAAGTGTGCTGCTATAAACATAGGTATACATATATCACTATGATACACTGTTTTCAGTTCCTCTGGGAAAATTCCCAGTAGGAGGATAGCTGGCTTGAATGGGATTTCTAGTCCTACTCTTTTGAGGAGTCTCCACACTGAACTTCACAATGGTTGTACCAGTCTACTTTCCCAACAGCAGCGAAGTGTTCCCTTTTCCCCACAACCTCTTCAGCATTTGTTGTTGGTTGATATCCTTATGATGGCCATTCTTTCTGGAGTGAGATGGTATCTCAGTGTTGTTTTTATTTGCATTTCATGAATGGCTAGTGATGTGGAGCATTTTTCATATATTTATTTGCTTAATTAACTTTGTCATCTGAAAAGTGTGTATTCATCTCAGATGCCCATTTCTGAATTGGGTCTTTAAATTTCATGGCCCTGTTATATCTTAGTTCTTTATATATTTTAGACAGTAGTCCTCTGTCTGATTGATTATTAGTTAAGATTTTTTCAAAGTTTGTGAGTTGTCTTTTCACTCTGTTGACAATTTGTTTTGACATACAGAAGCTCCTTAAGAAGAGTTGATCCCAGTTGTTGGTTCTTTCAAGTGCTTCCCGTGCGAATATATGTTTGTTCATGAGCTCCTTGTCTACCCCTATGTCTTCAAGAGTTCCTCCTACTTTCTCTTCCAGGAGATTGAGTGTTTCTGTTTTAATGTTTAGATCTTTAATCCATTTTGACTTTAACTTAGTACATGGTGATAGAGCTGAATCAAGTTTTAGTTTTCAGCATGTAGAAAGCCATATTTTCCAGCAACATTTGTTAAATTGGCTATCTTTCTTCCAGTGAACTTGTTTAGCCCCTTTTTTGACAATCAGATGGCTGAGTGTGATTGTAGATGCCTCTGCATCTTCTAATCTATTACACTGATCCTCAGGTCTATACCATGTTGATTTTATCACAGTGGCTTTGTAGTATAATTTCAGGTCAGGAATTGTGATGTCTCCTGCCTTGTCTTTATTGGCCAAGATTGTCTTTGCTATTCTAGGTTGTTTGTGGTTCCAAATAAATTTTAGGAATGATTTCTCTATGTCTGCGAGGTATGTTGGTGGCAGTTTGATTATGATTGCATTAAATCTGTATAGCAATTTTGGGAATATGGCCATCTTCACGATGTTGGTTCTTCCTATCCAGGAGCATGGAATATCTTTCCATTTTCTGAAATCCTCTATAATCTCTTTTCTTAGGGTGTTGTAAGTTTCTGTGAAAAGATCTTTGACTTCCTTAGTTAAGTGAATCCCAAGTTATTTCATTTTCCGCGGTATACCTCCTGGTTATATGTTTCTACTCGATGGTTAAGGCCAAGTTAAAGCAAGACCTATATAACTAAAAATGTAACATTTGTATCTGACAAGGTTAGTCAAATCCCCTAAGGATTTACCCTGGAACCATGTACAGCACCTTTTGGATCTTTTGTTAATGTCAGCCACCTGGATGAGTCACGGCCTTGCTTGAGTAATTGGCTCTCTGTTAAAGCCTGTAAAAATTTTTACTCTCAGGGCTGGCTAAGTAGCTCAGCTGATTAATGGTCCTATAAGCAGGCACAGGGGCCTGGAGTTCCATTCCTGGGCTGGCCATGCTGGCCCTGCCCCCTGGGTCCTCAGAGAGGGCAATTGAGATTGGGTGCAGTGGCATGCACATGTAATACAAGCTCTTTAGAGGCTGTAAGCAGATGGATCACTAACAGTCTGATCTAGTCATGAGACCTTAGTCCTTCCCTAAAATTAAAAAAAAATGAAAAAAATTTTTCTCTCTAGGTGCCTCTTCTGAGGCACACTATACATTGTTGATCACTTTCCTCTGTGGTCCCATAATCTCCTTGATCAGAAAATATGGGACAACACTTAGTTACAGGATGTCACAGTAGAGGCTCTCCTGAAGTTCTCACTAAAGTTGGAGGGCTAGGGCCAAAATATTGGCTCCTTTTATCCCCTCCATTTCTCTATAATTTTTGGTCTGCAAACTTTAGTTGTTAAACATACTGAAGAGAAACTTAATGGTATTACCATGTAACAGAGGCAGTTAAGCTTAACATCACTATATGCTGTGCTGTGAAAGGATCAAGTCAACAACCTCTGACATTTGCCACATGTGCTTATAACTCAGTACTATATGAATTATTGGTGTGTATTTGGTTATTTTGCTGAATTCAAGTATCTATTATCTTTGGACTGGCATCAAGTCCTTTAAAGTCTCCTCCAAATACAGCTTTCTCTAACTGCATTGGAATGTTTATCTCTGACAAAGAAAACAAAAAACGTGGATATGTTGGGAGTTATGGAAGCTAGGAAATTGTTCAAATGTGTGTAGGTGGGACCAAACCTCAGTGCTTAAAGCAAGCAAGCTACCTGAGTCCTGAGATAAACATCCTGTCTGGTTGAAGTCAGCTATTAGTCACTAGGAAACCTTATGTCACATGTTACTAACTTTACTGTTTTTATTTTTATTTTTTTTACTAACTTTACAGTAGTGTAAATAACATATTACTTTATTGTGGAAAAAAATACTTATATGTGCACACAAGTTGGGACATACACAGCTAGTTTCTCTTAGTTCATTGAGCCAGAAGGATTGCATTAATGTTTACACAAGATGTCATGTCTACATCTTGTCATCTGAGTAACTACTATAAAGACAACAATATGCAATGTAATAATTATTATAGCTGTCCTACTAACCTATTTTTGAAACTGTTTCATTGATATCTTTTTTCTCATTAAAATTAATTAAAAACGAAAAAAAAAACTGATTGACTATGGTATACAAATAATGAACCAAGTTACACAGTCCTTATTTAACATTTTGTCCAGCTCAACTCTGGATCTTGGTTATGGTGAAGTTTCTCTTTTGTTCAGAATCCGGCTTTGATATTGTGAAATAATTTGTCTATTTGTATTATACATGTTCTAAGTCCTAATATGTCTCAGCATTCATTGTTTTTAATGAGCTTCCAAAATCATAAATTATATGCAAATAATAATTTATTTTTCAACTATCTTTTGATTTAAATTTATCCGTAGCAATTTTACCTTTGTTTTTTCTTTGGAAGCTGTGCCTATGAAAGAAGAAAGAGGCAGTACTGCCCAATATTCATTTTACAATTTATGTGCACAAGTTATTTTAATTAATGCATAAAATGTTATTTATTCCAAATATTCTTAACCTAACAGTCCAACGGGTTATTTTATGGAAAATCTTTACATTTAAGGATACAATTAGTTCATGATTGATTTACTACTGAATTTTTTTATACTGGAAATTGTACTAAGAACCTTGTATTTGCCATTACGGTGCTATAAACTGAGCTATATCTCTGGTCCAATAATTTTTATTTCAAAATAAAGTGTACCTTAAAGATATTTACCTTTCTTTCAAATTTTCAACGTTTGAAAACATTGTTAGAGCTGTTATCAATAAATTGTTGCTTTCAGTTTCACATTCTAAGATACAAAAACAATTACAAAGTGGGCTTTTATGGATTATTGTGGATGATATTTACACTTTTCAATATGGCTTTATTGAGCCCTCATTAAGTGTTATATTATGTGCTATGGGGCAGTCATTTAAAAGCTTGCTAATATCTACTTTAGAAATACAGGTCCTGAGGTCTTACCTATACATATTTCTACATTACTATTCATTTGGTATGGGTATAGTGAGAATTCACATTGTCTATCAGTGAGAGAAGAAAAAGCAAGAACATAAAGATAATGTCTGGCATTATTTCCAAAAGTTGGATAGTATTGCAGGACAGGATGATAGATACCTAAGGAATAGGGTCATTAGCCTGTTTTAAGAAAGTGAGAAGTTTGTTTGAATTTTATTCCTATTTTGTATTTTCAAAAGAGTTTCACACATTACTCTTCTATTTTAAATTAAACACCAATGGATTAAACTTGAATTAAAAAAGAAACAAATGATGAGTTCAGGTACTTTTTATAACTTTCTCTGTATTTTCCTAATATTTCAATCAATTTTAGAGAATATACTCATGTAGTTTGTGAACTAAAGAAAATTACTACTGAAAGATAAAACTGATATATGTTGGAATCCGAATGGGGAACACAGACCATGAAACTGGTTGTTTCCTACTTAGTACAACCAGCAACAAACCAAATTATGTTACTCAGTTCTGTTTTTATGTGCAAAAATACGAGATTATGAAATTCTATACACACCCACCCACACCCACACCCACCCACCCACCCACACACACACACACACACACACTTTGTACAAGTTAGTTTATTTACCAAATGATCACATCCCAACCAAAATATCCTCATGTTTTTCATTCAACTTTAATAATAATTGAATGGTTGAAATTTGTTTTATAACATTCTTAAATCTTATTTCTTTTATGACTATTTTACATGTATAGATTTGATAAAATATATGGTAAGCAAAATAAAGAACAGTTACAAGTTCTGATCAAAAGGTAGATCCTTATTGGATCAACATGAAGAGTGTGGACTCTTTAAATTGTGTGAATGCTATTCAAACATCTGAAATATAAATCAGCAATTATAGCAAACATCACTTACAGATGATATTTCAATGGAAGTATTGAAAATGCATCCACATTTTCAGAAATACAAACAAGAATAATTTGAAGTTAGTTGCCAAAAGAAGGGGGTAAGGTACCAGACACTTAGTGAATATTTATTTATTCTTTCAGTAATTAACAAGTAATTGTCAGCAGCCAAATAAATGTGCCGGCCACCTAAGTTTGTAAATTAGATGTTACTAGAGTGTTGCCATCCTCATTTTTCCTTTTTACAGTTGCCTTCCCACTAGTTGAGCTATTACAATAGAGACTGGATTACCTGCAAATCGTAAAATTGCTATTATCTTGTCCTTTCCTGAAGAAATGTTTACTTGTCTTTATGTTATGAGACTGGAACTTTTACTCATATGTTCTCCTTATTTCTTATAACTCCCCTACGAAGCATGGATGAATACTTACATGATATAAGGAATCTAAATTTCCTGTACCTAAAAAACTGACAGATGTTTTTTAGCTAATAGTGCTGTTTTATTACAACAGAATTTCCACTTACATGATTCCTACAATTTGTTGTAAGTGCTTCTCAGAGGCTTTCCTGGTTGATTCTGGGAATTGGCTGTGAATAGAGATGGTGAGAAACTGGTCCACTGTTATTCATTGGCCTGGACCCATGAGTTCTGTACCTTCTGAAAGTACCATTCTCCGCTTGGCACAGTCACTTTTTCATCTAGAGACTTCTTGGAGTCTTTGGATCCTTTTATGGATTTTCAATCTTCTCATTAAAGTTGTTTGTTCCCAAATATAGAAAGCTCATGAAATTCATCTTAAACAGTTGCCCGTCTCTGGTGTCTAGACTTTATAGTCTACTTTACCTCTGTATTTTGAAAACCTATTGCTCTGAATCACTGTCTAATTTAGAATTTGGAAATAATTATGATTGAATGAAATAGTTCAGATGGAGCCCTAGTGTAATAAGACTGGTGTTCTTATAAGAGATCTTAGTGAGCTCACTGTTCTCCACTGCATACATTTAGGCAAGGCCATGTGAGCACACAGTAAGATGGTAAATGCTTGTAGCTCAAGGGAAGAAGTACTAGCCTGAAACCTACCTTGAGAATACCTTGCACTTGTACTTCACCCCTCCAGAAATTATAGGGAAGTATTTCTGTTCTGTAAGGCATCCTTTGTGTGGTACTTTCTTATGGAAACCCCAGAAGGCTAATTTAAATAAAAAACACTGCCTTCCTTAGATGCAAGGAAACTCCAACCAATGCAATCAGTGGTGGTTGTGTATGTGCTTGTAATCAGTATGTATAAATATTTTCCTCAGGTTGTATGAGTTTAAGAATAGAAATAACGACGGAAACAATTACACAAGAGATATACTTCAATTAGCTCTTGTCTTTAGTTGCAAAACCTATAGTACTCTATGCAATTCTCCCCAACTAGTTTAGAAATTTGCCATAGCAGGCTTATTTCACATATAATATCTAGTTAGTTCTTTGGTTTTTGTGTATATTTATCTTTCAAATATCTTTTACATGCCATATAATTTGTCTAAATGGCTTTCATACAATAGTTCAAGCATTTTATTAGACATGGTAGTATCATATATCAACCGTCAGTTCTGTTTTTTAGGATTGCTGTTTTTGTACATCTAGAAAGTGTTCATAAAGGCATTTTAGTATTTATTAAAATTTGACATTCTATTAGAAATTATAACAGATAGGAAAATGAGTATTGATTACAAGTATAAGTATCATCTAGAACATCCTCCAGCTGCATTTATATTTTCTCAAATTACAGAATTTTTGTTTTTTTCAGGCAGTGAATTATTCTCTTCTGTATATATATCACATTTTTTGGGGGGGAACCAGGGATTGAATTCAAGCCCTTGTGCTTGCCGGGGAAGCGCTTACTCCATAGAGCTATGTACCCAACCCCTATATACCACATTTAATAAAATCCATTTATCCAAATATCCACTGATGAATATTTAAGCTGTTTTCCTGTCATGCCTATTGCACATTTTACTATAATAAACATGTGCGTATCGTGGACAAAGTAATAGTTCATGAAATGCTATATGATCTCATTTATATGTGGAACCTGAAATTTGAACTCATAGAAATAGAGATTAAATTGGTCATTATCTGTGGTACGATGTTGGAGATAAGGAAAAGAGAGATTCCAGTCAAAGAGAATGAAGTTTTAATACAATAGGAGAAATAAATTTTTGAGAACTATTGTATAGTATGATGCGATAATAATACTATCCATTTCAAATTTTTTACAAGAAACTTTTAATGTTCCTGCCACCAATCAGTGATAAAAATGTGAGATAATCAATATTTTCATTAGCTTGATTTATAAAATGCACAATGTAACCATGTCAAAATATAATCGTGTGTCTTATATATATATATATGCAATTACTACTTGCTATTTACAAATAAAATATATCATAATTTGTGAAGAACATGAAGTTTATTAGCCATGTAGAAAACAGTGAAACCTTAAACCCAAGCATAATAAATAATGTGTTTGTCAAAATTTTATTTGATTTTTTTCATGAATTCTAGTAATCTTATAGAGTTCTATGGCTAAACCACCATTTGATATATGTCACTTTGCTCCTTTGACTGTGGGTGTTAGTTAGAAGTCTGGATTAGTTGTGCAACCTCAAGCAGGCAAAATATTTTCCTCCAGATTGTGCCACAGACCATTTCAAGCCTATGTACTCACATATTAGAGACATTTAAATTGTGTAATCCTTTCATGTCTTTTTGGTTTTGTGTAGTGTTCTGTATGTCAATTTGCATCCTTGGAATATATATATATATATATATATATATATATATATATATATATATATATATATATA